>RJWH01000619.1:114819-174991 GCA_004363575.1 Solenodon paradoxus | reverse complement strand
AGGTGATTGACCTAACTGCTATTCTACCAGGCACACTGCATGACATCTTTAATGATTTATTATATAGAATCCTTCCCTTAGGTGTCTTTTGCTAAGAGAAATAGAGCAGAGTGATTCACAGTCCAATCCCTAGAACCAGGCTATTGGATTCAAATTCTACTCTATCTTACCAGATGTATACTCTTAGGCCAGCCAGTAGAGCGCTCTGTATTTCAATGTCCTCATGCGAAAAGAGGGGGAAATAGTAATACCAACACACAAAGTTCCCATGAAGATTAAATACATAATTCCTTAGAACAATATTAAATTGTGACAGACACTCAACAGCTGTTAGTTCTTTTCATTAATAGCAATGGGTATCTCCTATATGTTCTGGTTGATAATAATGTGAATGAGCATTGCTCTCCTTCCTTCCTTAGAATACTGAGAGACAAGGCTACATTGGAAATCAACCCAAGTATGAGTTGATATAGACAGACAGCACAGCCCCTGACTTCACATGACCTACAGAACAAATAGGTCATTTGTTGGGGGCAGAAAGTAGAGCAGGGACAAAGTGGGAGTTGGTAAACATCAAGAACACCAGGCCCAGAGCACCTGGCAAAGGTCACCATGGGAAAGCACTGAGACAGTGTACCTGTAACTGTTCACTCCCCGAAACAAGGTAGATACAGTTATGTAGGTAGAGAGCAACGGGCTGCATAAGCAAATCCAATGTAACTATAAACTTGCTTGCATAAGCTGCTTGAAGCAATACGGTGTATGAACTCAACAAATAGGTGGAGGGCAGGGTGTTCAGGGCTCTCAGTCCATGAGACTGTTGGCCCCCTGACCCCATATTTCTATCATCTCACTCTCTCTCCTGAGTTTCTCAAATCCTGCAGCAGCCCTCTCCTCTCCCCTGTTGCCAGGAGCAATCCCAGTAGTCAGGTTCTAAGTCAGAGAGCAAGTAGTGCTTGCACTGCAGTGAAAGGAAGCCAGTATATGTGTGAAATTCAAGTGCTTTTGGCAGACTAGGATCTCCATAAATGTGTACTAGATAGCAAAGTTATAGCATTCTATCTATCTGGTCATAAATTTTAACTTATAAACCATACAATGTTAGACAAAAGTCTTAATCCTCCATTTTCTCATCTGAAAAAAAAAAAAATGTGAATTTTAATGCATACCTTAAGAGTAGTGAGAGTTTTTAAAAAAGCATTTACATCATGCTTAATAGCGCCTGGAACAAAGTAGGGGTTGAGTAATTCATCGTCGTCATTATTATAGTCTGAATCTATCCATCTAAGCTGGCTCTTTTAAAAATTTGGAAAACAATTCAACTTCATGAGTACCACTGTTTGCAAAGAAATGTTATGACTAAATATGTCTAAACATAGGACTTAGAACCAACAGTTCTTTCTAATTTTGGCTCTGTTGCTGATTTCTTTAGTGCCCTTTAAAAAGTCACTTAATCAAATGAAAATTCATTAATAATATTAAAGCCTGTAAGCCAGAGAATAATCACTTGCAGAACCACTCACTGTGATTATGCATGAACTTTATTTTAAAATTCTTATGCTTCTGTTTGGTGTTCTGTGAAGTCATTAAATTTTGCTTTCGCTCAGACTTTTGGATTTGGTCTGGTTCCTCAGATGCCTATGTTCTAGTATTCCTTGACCAGGCCACACATTTTGCAGCCTTTTCTGACCTCCTTTGCCAAAAGTTACAGAGAAGTTGGACAGGGGTAATTCTTACTCAAAATTTGTATCAGTTGACTGACTATGAATGGAACTATAATGATTCCTTCCTTGGTATTCCAAAATTAATCATTTACCTTACAATATCTCAAGTTGATTTCACTTGCAAGTGATTCTAGTAACATACCTGTTCCATTCTTCCAACAGAAAGTATCTCTACCCACTCTGAACTCCCAGAGCATTTTATCTCTAATACAAGGGATATATATGATTTTATATCCCACATTATAATGACATTTCTTCCCTCTTAGACTATAAATTCCTTGACAAATTATAACATATATTTATATAGGACTAATAAAATGCCTTATAATAGGTGTGCTCTGGTGACCAAGTAGATTAGGACACCGGACATTGACCTCATACATCCCAGGGACCAAGGTTCAGGACTGAAGGCCAGGGGGAACAACCAAGATGGACAACTAAATAAAACAAATAAACATCCCTGCCTCCTTTCTCTTCCTACTAGTCTTCCTATTTGCCTTCATTCCTGCCTACACCTTACCTTAGAAAAAAAAAAAGCAAAAAACCCCAATCTCATAATAAATTATGATAGAAAAATAAAGCTAGAATTCTACTCTGCATATAATTAGAAAATTCAGGACCATGATTTTCTAGTTGTTTAAAATATATAATATGAATTTTAAATATCAGTATATTAGTTACTATAAGAGTAGTTTATTTTTGATCCTGGTATTCTATTCTTAATTTATGAGGTAGTATTTTATTTCTTAAGACTTAATATTTTATTTCAACTTATGGGTTAGAGAAAAAAATCTAAAAAGATTTTCTATTTCATGAAGAAGTTTTAGAAATTTCAGATGGGACGTTGCATGTATGTACATGTATAATATAAAACAGGGCTAGCTTTGGGTAACATTTTGAAATGTATTATAGTATCCTTTAACCTTTTTATAAAAGCAACTTTCTTTGAGTGCTTACCATGTATTATCTTATTCAACCTTCATGACAAAAAACCCTACAAACAAGTCATTCAACAATTTGTGCTGGAATCTGTATCAGGTTCCCGGACCCAATTTCAAGTGAAGGTGCGGATGCCGCCCCACAGCGACGAACCATTGCCGGCAGCCTTGCTTCTTGAATGCAACCCAATTCAGATCAGTTCTGATGCTATCAGCCTGGAGATGCCGTCAGAGTCCACAGGTAAAGGCCTCCCAAAACTACCTGTCCTCTTCAGACATCAGCAGCAAGTCCAAGTGTTTACCTGCGCTTCTTACAAACTGCAAATTAGGGGTTTCCATGACCACCTTTTCAGACTTTAATTGACATTTGCCAGACCAGGTTATTACTTGTGCTTCTGACTGGCAGAACCCACTCCTCAGTTTCCATTAATTTGCAAGAATGGCTCACAGAACTACAGAATCTTGTTTACTCACTAAGATCACAGATTTGCAAAGAATGTAACTCAGGAACCGCCCAATGGAAGAAATGCAAGTGGTAAGGCCTGGGGCAAAGGCACAAAGCTCCTGTACTCTCTCATGCTGTTCTCCCCAAATCTTCACATTTTCATCAAAACTATTGCTCTCTAACGTCCCTCCTTTGGGGCTTTTTTAAAAAAGTTTCATCACTTAGGCATGATTAATTAAATCACTGGACACTGGCAAACTCACTCTCCAATGTGTCTCCCTCCCCAGACGTCAGGGGGAGGGACTGAAAGTTCCAAGCTTCTGATCATCTGAATGACCAAATCTTTACTCTTACAAGTCACAATATAACAGAACCCTACTACACACCAGATAGTTTTCGAGCACATAACATAGTCAAGGGGGTGAATGGAGTCAGGTCCACATCCTCATTGCACTTATAAAAGGAAGAGTGATTGAAAAAAGAACTGAAATAGTAGTAGTTAACTTAATATATTATATACAGATGTCGATTTACAATGACGCATTCCTTAAACCTCTAGAACGCTGTGATGCAATGTTCTTTCAATAAAATTAATTAATAAAAGACAAATCAGGGAAAAAAAGGATAAAATTTTAGTCTATAGAATCAAGTTAGAGATTACCAGAAGGGCAGGGAAAGGAGGATAAAAAAGGGTCAATCATATGATAAGGACAGAATCAGACTGTTGGTGATAAGATCAATTAAATATAGATGCTGATTTATGATGAACTTAAAGCTATATAATGTTATTGTTGAGGGAATGTTTAGATGGGCTGTTGCTTAGCTATTATTTTCTAAGCATTTCAAACCAGCATGTGAGCAGATGGGACAAGCCTCCCAGGAAACAAGAGGCCACAAAATTCTTCCAGACAACCAGCATCGGGATCTTGCCATACGTTCCTGAAAAATTTCAGAGGATGCTCTTCCCCTACCTGTTCTTTTCTCTCACCTGAGACTCCCCAGCAGCCAAGGTTCTTTGAGTCCATGATGGCTAATGCACTCCTCTCTTATGCTCAAAAGTTAACTCGTCTATCCAAAAATCCCCGTTCCCTCGCAAAACTAGTATACATATAGCTGACCAACTCTGAGTCCAAAGGCACAGCAGCAGCTCTCTGCTGGGTCCCGGGTCTGTCTCCCAGGCTCTTTCTCTCCTTCTCTAATCGACTTACTAAGTCACACTGACTGAAACATTTACGAAGTAGTCTTCCTTGGCCATTTCACCACTGGCCCGCAAGTCCCACTTCATTATAATGCAAGGTTGCTTCAATACAATTTTTTAAGAAGATTACATGAGAAATTAAACTATAAAAAAGAGTAAACAAATCTCATAGGAAAACTATATCTCCTCTGACATTTTACAATGAGCTATTTCACATAAATAGCAAACTCCACAAGTCTTAAGTGTACATCTTGATGAAATTTTATGAATAGATCCATGTAGCTGTAACCGGACCCAGGTCTGCTGCCCACCACTGAAAAAGACAATACTCCAGAGGAGGCATATTGATGCAAGAAAATTAGGTTTATTTGAAAGAGGTACCAATCCAGCAAGTGGAAGACCTGCTCTGTCTCAGGCCCACTTTCTTTCCTGAATGGATCATACAGATTATACAGGCAAAGTACAGGTGCAGGGGCCACAGGGAGGGGATGTCAGGTTTTCACAGTCCTTTGTGACTGCAGACAGGGTGTCACTAATAGGATCACCTGCTTATCCAGCAATTCAAGAGTCCTCTGGCCTCTGCTTCCATTGTCTGTACCTCTCCCCAGTTTAGTTAATTTGCAACAAAATTATGTTAATTAAATATTTTCTCTTCCCCAGTTTTGCTGGAGGGCTAGGTTTGAGTCTCAATTTACAGTCCTCTTACATAACCACCACACAGATCAAGTTACAGAATATTTCTCTTACCCTAGGTTGTTTCTTCATGCTAGTCTGAGAAATGATCAGCATTTTGATGTCTATCATGCGGGGATAATTTTTACCTGTTCTTGTATGTCATATCGATGGATTCAGAATCTATACTGCTTGGGTTTTGCTTTTTTTGCTTCTAAAATTTCTCCATGAGTCATTCTGCTTGTTGTATATTTAGCAGTTTGAAATCTTCTGTAGTTGTTCTGCTTAAGGTATTTCATTAAATGAATGTTTCACAAAATAATAAATAAATAAAAGGAAGAGATAACAAATAAACATATAATAGAATCTCAGGTTGTGATCGCTGCCATCCCCTCTCCTCCTAAAAACCAAATCTATATAAAGCAAAGGACTTTGAAGGGAGAAGCAGCAGGAGGAATCGTTATTTTATATGAGAGTTCTGAAAGGTCCCTTTGAAGATGTAAAATTGAAGCAGAGACACAATAAAAGTAGATAAAAAACAAATCATGAAGTCAAAACAAGAAAGAGCATTGTAGTCTGAGGGAAACTTAAGTGCAAATTTCCTGTGGTGAGAGTATGATTAGCAAAGTCAAATAAAATTGAAAAGTTCACATAATGCTGGCCTCTTAAATCATAGCAAGAATATAAAGATTATTTTTAAAAAAGGAAAGGTGCGGGAAGGAATGAAGGCAAGTAGGCGGGCAGGCGTGCAAAGAGAGGAGAAAGAAACACTTATTTTACGTAGTTGTTCATCTGAGTTACCTCCCCTGGCTCCTAGTTCTGAATCTGTGTCCATGGAATGTATGTGAACAAAATCTGGTGGCCTTATCTGCTTTGCCACCAGGGGGCGTTGAATCTTAAAGATTTTTGCTCAATGTGCTAAAGGGGCAGTTGAGTTCTGAAAAGGGAATGACATACTCTTAATGACTTTCATACTAAGTATATTAGCTACAGGTTTAAAATATAATAGAAGCTAGGACAAGAGTAGTGACAGCATTCTGCTTGGTTTTAACATTTTATAGATATTGGACTTTATTGAATGTTTATACATCTATTGAATATACCATGTTTTTTCTCCTTCAACATACTCAATATAGAAAATATTAAAATATATAATGCTAGCTGCCCAAACATACATAGATAAGCCATACTTGCTCACAATGAATTTTTAATATATTATTCAATTAAATTCCCTTCTGATTTATTCATGATATTTGCTGTTTATATGTGAGGAGGGCCTAGTTTTGTTTCAAGGTTATATCTCATGCATAAATTATGCAATTCATCCTCTTTTACAATTTTAGTAATGGTTTTTATAAGGTAAAAACTATATGTTCATTGCAATTTGACAAAATTAGCCTATAAACAAGTATAGGTTGGGGTAAGACATCAATCTACTAATTAATTTATCTAATGGTTATTATCATACTTAGATTTTTCTCTTTTTCAATCCACTTTGATATTTTTTAATTTTTCAAAATTTTACATTTTCTCTTAAGTTTTTCATTTATTGGCATAAAGTTCTTGAAAGAATAACCTATTTTTCATGTTATGATCATTTTTCATTACTAATTTCTACCCTTGACCTTGATCAGAAACAGTGTCATCTTGCCAAAGATTTCTCTATAAGTACCATCAATAGCAACTCAACAGTTCTGATGATCACATCCAATAAGGCAGAATTAGATTTAAATCCCATCAATGTGTCTTCTAACTGCATGACGTTGGGCAAGTCACTTAATTTCAATATGTCCTACTTTATAAATGATGTGAGACATTAGTGCCCATCTCAGTTTTGAGCATCGACTGAGTGAATTTGTGTAAAGTTCTTAGAACAGTACCTGAAATCCAGTAAATACTATTCAAATTGAGCTATTGTTATTGTTTTCACTTCTTTAATTTCTGCTTTTGTAAGTTCATTTTTTTCTGTCTACTTCATTATTCTATTGCTGTTTTCTCCTAGACTCTTACAGGAAATTTTATAGTATTATAGGAAATATTTTAATATAAATCTCCCTTTCAAAAGAGAAATAAGAAACCAGAAATCTGAGTTTTCTTAAAAAGAGAAGCCACTTTCTTAAAATAAAATAGGTTTAAAAAAGATTTTATTTTCAGAGTTTTATGTTATGATATTATCCTTGAGTTGTTGAGAAAACTAAAGCACATAGAATGTTTCAGGCCCAAAGAACTCAATGACAATTAGGTTAAGATAAAGGTCTTAATTAAGATGAAATTTGTATTATGCTCCATTCTTCATCATAAGTGTAGCTTTTTCTGTTGTGTTCCTAGGTATTCAATATTGAAATATAGATATGCTTATCAAATTATTTTACAACACAGCTTATTTTTACCTATTTAAAATGCAGGTACGCCCTGGTGGAGTAGTGGTTGGGTGCAGTCCACATACATCCCAAGATCCCAGGCTCATGTGCTGAGCTGGCAGGAACAACCAAGATAAACAACTGAAGAAAAAAAGTATCTTCCTCTTCTCCCTGACTGTCTCTGCTCACTTTCATTCCTGCCTATACCTTTTCTTTAAAAAAAAAAAAAAAAAAGTAAACCTCTATACTTGCATAGACACCAAATTTTGTGAAACATGTTTTAAATAATTGTGGGACTTGGAAAATATGCAATTGATGCAAAACACAATGAAAGATACTATATCATCACACACACACACACACACACACACACACACACACACACACAGAGTCTTGGGCATATAAGTTGTCAACAAAAATCTTTGAAATGAATGCAGTTAAATTGTCAGGATGGTAGAAAAATCCTGTTTATCTTCAGAGTTAAGTGATAATGAAAGAACCACTGCCATTCAGAATTATGGCCTATCCAGAGGTCATATTTTACAGGCGAGTTATAATATGTGCCATCTATATTGATCTATTCCAATGATAAAGGGTGCTGGGATAAGATTAAGTCCCCAGCATCATAAATGTTCAGTCATTCACTTGTTCATCCATTTATTCATTCATTCATTCAACTGATCATACAAGCACCAGGAACAGAAAAGATGTTAAAAAAAAAAGGAACATACATACAAGGAAGGACTTCTACTCTAGAGAAGCTTTCAACCTGGATGCTGAAGTATAAACAAAACTGCAATGTATGTTATAAAAGTGATTTTTAGAAGTAGAAAGGTTAATGGTGCAATGTAGAGGGGAGTCCACAGACAGAAAGAAAAATACATACAATACCTACTGTTAATATTTCTGGTGTACTAAACTTGAAATTAACTCATGTTTTCCCCTTTCTTACATATTATTATTAACTGAATCTTTTATTTTAGATGCATTCTATACGCTCAATACAACTTAGATCATTTAAATGTCTTCCCAGTGCAGCTATGAACAATATCCTTGAATAACATACATGAGATTCTGAAAGACTCTCAGTTTAAAATACAATGCATGATTAATTTCATCCACAAAGTTTCAATTACAGTTTATCTTCTTTGTATTTGAGGCTATCAATTTCCTTAACTGAAATTTCAGCAGCATCCCAGAGATTTTAACCTATAGTTCTTTTGTTGTCATTTAAATATTTTGTTTTTAATTGTGGCATTCTCTTTATCTCTTGCATTCCTTAAAATTTTCCCAAAAGTACAGAATCTTTAGCTCTCGTGTAATAAAATATTTTATATTTTCCTTGTCTTGTAATCAGACAATGTGGTTCTATCATGGAATTACTTAAGGCTTCTTTTGTGATTAAGAACAAGGTCAGGTTTAGTAAAGGCATGAAGTACTTTATATAATGCATATTTTATCATTGAGTACAAGATTGATTTTGTTTCTCATTGACTCATTGACTTTGTTTCATTTTTATTAAATAAGCTTTTGTCTGGCTCCTTGGTTTCCAAATTTCAGTTTAATTCTCCATCCACATTTGTAGATTTGCCAATTTCTTCTGTCAACTTTTGCTTGATATATTTGAGAGTTTGTTTTTAGAAGGATCCATGATATTTGTTTATTCTGCTTAAAACTCTACATGCTTTTTTTTTTTCCAATATAAGGACCAACATCTTTCTAAAGTCCAAAAACTCTCAGAAATTTCCTTGACTATTTCCACATTTTGCCATTTTTCTCTCTATTGATTGATACAGATCAATAACCTAATATGGCTTTTATCTAATTTCTTCACATTTTCTTTTTCTCTGCTGAATTTATTTTATTCTCCTTGTGCCCTACTTTTATTCTACTTTTTATTCTACCTGTTAAGATGGGTATTTTGTATTATGTTTTTGTTTATTGACCTTTTTTCATTTGTATATTTTCAAATTGATTGCCTCTCCTATCTGTCCATTTCTTTTTCATTTTGTTTAGTTTTAAATTCTCTTTTCTTATTTCATGATCACTTTTTCCTCCTTTAACTCTGAGAACTTTAGACACACTAGGTCTAAAATCCTTTTTATATTGCTTTAATAGTTTTTCTTCCTTAAGAGCAAATGTTTCCACTTGCTGGGTATTTTAAGAGCTGGATTTTCTTGCGCTTTGTGATTTGGGTTTGCAAACTCATTATGTCTGGCAGTACATTCTGTGTTCTCCCTGGCTTGTGGCTCTGTGAAATATTTTCACAGCTGTCTCAGACGGCCCTGACAGTATCCATACCTCAAAATCAAATCTCCTGTCGAGACTCAGGCATCTTGCCCTGTTAAGAATCACAGTTTCCATCTCAGTATCAGTGCACAAAAGCCTGATTCCTAGCTTTGCCAGTGCCTTTATGTCCTCTGTTAGTCAGAAACAAGCAGCTTATTTCTAACCATAAGTACAAGGTGAAACCTAAATCAATGTGAGCTTTCATTCATAGGCACATAAGCCAGTCCCTGGCTTCGTAAAAGATGACTAGTTCTACTCCGCATCATATGTGAAAGTATTCAGTTCTTGTTCATGCACCAGAATTCCATTTTCCTTGGAAGACCGGGTCTTTGTACATCCCTAATCTAACCCAACTCCACCCCTTCCCTCCCTTGGAAACGCTTCTACCACCTCCTGTGGACCTTATTATCAACATTAACCTCTCTTCTGAATCTGCTTGACTCTTCAGTGAGGACATCAATTCCTGTCCAGCCCTCTCCACTGGACATTGTTCTACCTCTAAACCTAAATGCCTAAAGGTTTAAAAGTTGAGTTTAAAAGTCCCTACTGCTCACCCTTGCCTCTTCCAAATCACCACTGCCCCTTTCTGAAAAACCTGTCCCTTTGCACAGGTTTATGTCACTCAGCTGTGCCACTGCTTCCTTCTTGCTGAGGTTGTCTGCCCCCACCGCTCCTGAGACACTCACATTATCCAGACACACTACCAGCTTCTCCTCTCCTTACACTTTTATTCTGAGCAACTCAAAGTGCCGTGCTTAGGCTATCTCACCTACCTTCATGACTTATGAGAAAGTCGTAGAGTATAATGTGTCCCTTAGCCTACAGTTAAGGCTTGTCTCTGATCTGTGGTAACAAGCAGTCTCTGGCATCCTGTTGACTCTCAATAAACACTTATAACATTTATATAATTATAGTAACACTTCCAAATGCTCAGTGGGTTCTTTGCAGTTAACTGCTGCAAGCATGATTTTAAGATTAAATATTAAAAGAAAGCCTAAAAAAGTAGAAATGGTGCTACGCGGGACTGAAGGGAAAATAAAGAAGCATATTATAAATGACAGTTTTGCAGAACACGATATTTCAAATGAAAATCAAAATCATAACTTTGAGGTTCTCTGTATTGTGTTTTAAAAATCAGGAAAACAAATACATGAATTATTTCACAATTAATTGTGACTCATTGCCAATGCTTCAAATTTGCTTTTCTTTGATTAAATTCAGGTAAGAAAACTCTGGGCTTATGCCCGCTCCACAAACATACCACCACCTGAATTTATATAGGAGGAAGAACTTAGAGAAAGAACGGTGGGTTGGAGGATCAGTGTCTCTATGAGGAACTGTGACAGAAACTGTCAGAGGGGTAAAGAGAAGCTGAGACACAATCTCGCCAAGAACACCAGGCAGCATGACTCAGAGTTAGAGGGGCCTCGCAGACATGGCATCTCTCTGAGGAGACTGAAGGACTCACACATACATTGGTGCCTCAGCACCGGGAACTGCACCACAGGGCACACATCCAGGTGTGAAAAACAGAAGGACTTTACTTTGGAAGACAACAGGACTCTGAGGAGCAGAGCTCCTATGATTGAGCACAAAGCGGGTTTTGGTGAGGTATGCATAGCTATAACTAAGGTTTTACATTGTTGAATATAAAATTTTAATGGGAAGAATAGAAAGGAGGGACAGTCTCCCTATGAATCAAGACACTACTGTTGCCTTAGCTGTAAGTTGACCATATTTCAAAACAGGACAAACAGGATGGTGCTTTCTGACCCCTTCGACAGAGCGGAGCTCAGAGCAACTCGATGGCCGCTGTGCCTCTACACTACAGAGGCCCTGGTTTATTAACAATGAGATAAAATTGACAGTTAGGAAATACAAAAACAAAAACAAAAACAAAAACAAAAAAAGGACTGTCCCTTTTAAATGTGACGTATGGTCAGCCTACTTATATGGGCTCTCTTTTGCCTGATTGGAGTCAATCAAGGAGCCAGGGAGAGAGTAAGATGACTCACCGCACTGCCATCAGTGGCTCTTCTGTCTTGAAAATGCTGGAGTGGCACTCAGCTGCAGGCCAGGCCTACAGCCTCTGGTCCCTGGCGGCTAGAGAGCTTGTTTCTGGAGAAAGCTCTGTCTGTGGCGTGTGCTATGAGGATACCTGAGTCACAGCTTCCATTCACACAGGAGGCATTCTTCCTAGTCAGATCCCATGTTCCTGCAAAACACCCGCCCCCTCTTGGTAACCTACTTTAGTCCACACCTGTGCACCTCAGTCTCAGTCTCAGGCTACAGTGAAAGCTCTGACTGTGAAATTTGCCTTGAGCTGCCTGTAGTTGGGGATGACCCCTCAGTTCAAGCCCTTGCAGCCCTCAGAGAGCCTGCACATTTGTCACTCTACAGCAACAACTTTCCTGCTTCCTGCTGCCCCAGTGTCCACCAAATAGGAGAAGCTCTTGGGCCACCCCTTGTGGTGCCCACACTTGACCTCCAGCCACTTTGACTATTGCCAAGACTTTAGTCTATATAGCAACAGAAAACATGAAGTCAATAGCTAATAGGAAGAAGGAAATAAAAAAATTTAAAGTAGAGATAAATAAAATAGATATAAAAAATTTAGTTAATGCAACCAAGAACTGCTTCTTTGAAAAGGCAGAAAAACCACTATCCAGACTCACAAAAAAAAAAGAAGAAAACACAAGTAAAATCTTAAATGGAAGAGTATAAATTACAACTGATATTACAGAAATAGAGAATCAGAGAAGGAAATTAGGAACACCTTTAAACTGGATAAACTGAAAGAAATGGACAAATTCTTTTTATTTAGAGGAAAGATATAGGCAGGAATGAAGGCAAGTAGGCAGACAAGCAGGAAGAGAGAGGAGTAAGAAGCACCTTTATAATTTTTATTTAGTTGTTCACATTGGTTGTTTCCCCAACAGACCTGGAACTTGAAACTAGGGGTGTGTGGCTTATACCTTCAGAGGCAACTGATGTAAACAGTGCTTCACCAGGGCCTACCCAAAATGGACCAATTCTTTGAAAAATATAACATTCCAAGACTAAATCAGGAAGAAATAGAAAATCTGAACAAATCAATGAAAAACAAGGAAACCAAAATGGCAATCAAAAACTTCCCCTCAAAAAAAAAAAAAAAAATGCCCTGAGTAAAAAATTTTACTGGAGAATTCTACCAAAGTTTCCAAGGAGAATTATTACTGATCCATCATAAATTTTTCCAAAAAACTGAAAAAGTAGACAAATTTTCAAACACTGTTCATGATGTTAACATTATTCTGATTATAAAACTGGATAACGATATTACAAAATATATATATACAGATCAATATCTCTGAGTAATATTGATGCAGAAGTCCTCAACAAAATATCAGCAAACTGAATTCAACAACTCATTAAAAGAATCACACACTATGATTAAGTGGGATTTATAGCAGATACTGAAAAATGATTCAACATACACAAATCAATAAATGTAATAGAGTTCTCATGAATAAAAGGGAGAACAAAAACCACATGATCATCTCAACAGATACAGGAAAATCATTTGATGGGATTATAGGATTCAATGCACTTTTATGTTAAAAAAAAAAACTCTCCAAAATGGGAATAGATGGAATGGACCTCTTCATAATAAAGGCTGTATATGAAAAACCCACAGTCAATATCATATTCAATAGGGAAAAACTGAGAGCTCTTCCTCTAACATAAGGAACAGGCAAGGCTGTTTACCATACCCACTGCAATTTAATATAGTGTTGGAATTCCTGGCCAGTGCAGCTAAGCAAGGAAAGGGCATAAAAAGGTAATACAATTGGAAAAAAAGAAATGAAATTATCAGTATTTGCACATGAAATAATAATATATAAATAGAACCCAAAAATTTCAGTAAAAACTGCTAGAAACAATAAACAAAGTAAAGTGGTAGGCTAAAAATTAACATTCAAAAGTTTGTTGCATTTCTTTATGTGAATAACAAGCTTGCGTAGAAAGAGCCGGAAGACAATCTCATTTACAATTTCATCAAAAAGAATGGAATACCCTGGAATAAACTTACCCAAAGAAGTGAAAGCCCTATACTCTGAAAACTATAAGACATTGTTAAAATAAATAAAAGACATGAGAAAAGGAATGATATTCCATTCTCATGTATAGGAAGAATTAATATTGTTAAAATGGACATATTACTTAAAGCAATATACAGATTATGCTATATATGCAATATACAATATGCAATTATTTTGAAATAAAACTATGCATTATACAGCTATACAATATACAAGCATAAGCAATATACAATTATGTGATATGCCAATTTTATGCAATATACAGTTAACACTATCCCCATCCAAATCCCAAGGATATTCTTCACAAAACAGAACAAAAAATTATGAAATTTATTGGCACTACAAGAGATTCCAAATAGCAAAAACAATCTTAGGGGAAAAAAACAAAAATGGAGATGTCGCATTCCCTGATTTCAAACTGTACTACCGCACAATGGCAATAAGGTCAGTATAGTATTGGAATAAAGAGAGACACACGGATCAACTGAATAGACTCGAGATCCCAGAAATAAACCCACACATATATGGACAATTAATTTAGGACAAAGAAGCCAAGGGCATACAATGGGCTAAGGGAAGTCTCTTCAACAAATGGTGCTGAGAAAAATAGACAGCCACATAAAAAAGGCTGAAACTAGATCACTACTTAACACCATATACAAAAAAATGATTCAAAATAGACTAATGACATAGATTTAAGAGGTGGAACCACAAAATACGTGGAAGAAAATACAGAAAAAGTACTCATTGACATTGACCAAAGATGTCTTTGGAAGCTCAGCTCTAGTGTAAAGGGAAAGAAAATCTAAAATGAACAAATGGGACTACACCACATGCAACTAGAATTCTGCATTCAGAAGGTGTCATAAAGAAAGACCTGTTCAAGCTAAAGGTAGTGTGTAGCCTAGTAAATTATCTGCAACACTCAGACTGAGATGAGAACATAGCTCTGACATTTATTGTGGGGCCTATGCACATTATTTACATTGTCTGTCATAATACCATATATTGTTGTGAATATTATATAGTAAACTCATTAAAAGATGAGGATCAAAATGACGAAAGCAGACATTCCTTCCTTCATTCTCAGGAGGAACAACTAGCAGTCAAGAACCGGATGAGGAAATCTCACAGTATGATGGAGCTAAATCATCCTCTGCCTCTCATAGTCCAACACATATTGCATTGGAGGGGATGCTAGAAGATCCACAAATTGGTGTGATGGAAAGTGGGTAAAAAGAAGGGTATGCAGCAGTCCTGACAGATTGGAGGTGGTAGGGCTACTGGGCTGAGTCAGGGGGTCTGAGGAGTGGAGAACTGAGGTGGCATGGTGGTATATGACCATGGCTTAAGCCCAAAGCAGAAGAGCTGAGTGTACCACATGGGTCAGGACCCCAGTAAAAAGCGCAGCAGAGAAAGCTATATAAATACACTCCCCTACCCCCACCTCTCAGGATCCATACTCCCACTGTAAAGTGCACTAACAGTGAACAGAATGCCAAGTCTCAAATCTGGGATCTCAGATAAAAGGGTTAACCTTCTTGTCACCTACAACAATGGGTACCACCAAGTAGTTCACACAATGACCTAGTTCCCACATATCTCTTCCCCACCTTGCTGACACAGAAACCATTGTTTACCAACCTAAGACACCTAAGGAAGATATCGAGGGATTAGACAGATAGATAGATAGATAGATAGACAGACGGACAGATAGACAGAAATAAAAATAAAAATCATAGTGTAGACTGCTGGAAAAGTATAAATAAGCAACCCAGTTCTAAGTTGCTAATGGGGAAGTAGAGGAAGAATCACTCGAGACCTCAATGTATTATGATTTTATAAGGAAATAACCTCTTCAGACAACAAATTCAAAGATATGGAAGCCTAATTTTTGTTTCAATGTATCTTTAATTCTTTAAGTTAATGAGTTCAAAGTGTCAATCATAAGGAAGCTCAGAGATAACAAGAAAACACAGGAAAAAATTCCAAGAGATGCAAGAAAATTCAATAAAACAAGTCAATAACCTCAAATAAAATCAAACCCCTGTCATTTGCAACAACACAGATGGACTTAGTGGGTATTATGCTTACTGAAATAAGCCAGACAGAGATAGACAAACAGTATATGACATCACTCATATGCGGAATATAGATAAACAGAAAAAAATTAATAAAACAAATATTACTCTATAGGATCAAATTAGTTGTTACTTGAAAGTGAGAGGGAAAGGACAGTGGACAAATATGGTAAAAGGGTTCAATTTTTCAGTGAAAGATGAAATTGAACTTTTAGTAGTGAACTTACTGTAGTCTGCACACATTGCACTTGGCACACCTGAAACAAATAATGTTGTGATGCGATGCCATTTAAATAAAAATATCTTTAAAGACATTCAATTTCTGGCACATTGTTTCAATAAATAATTGCTGAGCATCTACTGCTCCCATTACATTGTTAATGGAAAAGATGAAGGGGAAGTAGCAAATTAGAAAAACTTGATTTCTATCCTCAAGGACAAACGTAAACAAGTAATTTCATTTGTTGTGCCCACAAGTATAAAATCCCACTGAAAGACATATCAAGATAATATATGATAATTAGAAACTGACGTTCAGCATTCTCTTTTGAGAAACTCAAATGGCAGGAAAAATTCAGTCATAAATTAATTTCTGTACTGTGAACACATATTCAATTTTTTTCAGCTTAACATTACAAAACAAATCTTGGTGGGGGTTTCCAACCATAAGGACTCCTGAAATATTCAACATCTCTTGAAACAGATTTTTGTTGTTGTTCTCATCTGTGCACATCAAATAGGAATATAAGATGTTTTTCACACATTTTTCAGGTTTGGTACAGCATTTGTTAAGACAAAAACATTCAATGCTCTGAGGTCCATTTTGTGTTAAAATGATTTTTCCATAAAATAGGATTAGCTCCAAATTTCTGTTTCACTTCAAGAGAAATGAAATGGAGTCCTAAATGGAGACCTTACATTCATTTGAAACTATCTTTCAAAGTTATTCATTATGGTTGACGTTAACAATAAGTGCATTTTCTTATATTGTGCACTTTTTAGCAGAGAGGCACAGTACAACTCAAGAACAACTCTAAGATGACGATGTATTTTTGGTGTTTTCACTTAAGTCATTTAAATTAAAGAAGTCATTTGTCTGTGTTCTGACCAGAATATTAGTTTTCCAAAGCTATCTGGGCAGATAACCAGATATTTTCAACTCAAAGTATTTTCAGCACCTTATTAATATTTTTTAAGTAAATTAAGTAAAACAAAAATATTTTAAAATTGAATGAAAGGAGTTCCTAAATACCTTTTATTATTGGGCTGAATTGTGCATCCCAAAATTCCCCTGTTGACGTCCTCACTACCAATATCTCATAATATAGTGGTTTTTGGAAAGGTCTTAAGTTAGTTAGGTTAAAATTAAATCTTTAGGGTGGTCTCTAATCCAACTTAACTGGTGTTTTTACAGGGAGGAAATTTGGAGATGGATCATAGGACAACCATGTGCAGATATAATCAGATGGCAGATGGAATTTACAAGACAAAGAGACACGTCTCAGAAGAAGCCTAATGTGCTGACACACTAGGATATTGGACTGCTGAGCTCCAGAATGTGAGAAAATAAATATCTGTGTTTAATCCCCCCAATCTGATGTTTAATATGAAAGCCCAAGCAATCCAGTACAGCTATAGATTTTCATCATTATGTGATCCTCATCCTACACATCCCCTTATAATGAATAATTGACCACTGCCTGGACTCTTATCAAAAGACACTTCATCTGCACACCCTGGTGGAGTAGTGGTATGGTCAAATGTCTCCAGCCTAAGCACAATCCACATACTGGTGTTTGTGTCCCAGGTTGGGGATACGGCTATGGAGAACCACCAAGATGTAGAACTAAATAAAAAATACATGTATAAGTGCTTCCTCCTCTCTCTTCATGCCTGTCACCTGCTCACCTTCATTCCTGCCTGCACCTTTCTTCAAAAAAAAAAAAAAAAAAAAAAAAAAAGACTGCAATTATGATTTTGGAGAAACTTAGTGTTACATGGTTTGGTGACCAAGCCAATGTGGGGCTCATGTTATTGAAGTCAAGCTGACAATACTCTTTTCCTTTGAATGAAGTCAGAACAAGTTCATAAGACAAAGTCATGACTTCATCCATAATTGAGGTGAAATAATCAAGATACCTTTTGAGACAAAAATAATAGATTAATTACATCTGGACTGAGATCTATGTCAACTTTCAGTTGTTCTTTATGTAATAAATAATGAAATTAAATCAGAACAGATGATTATCATAAATCCTGTACAAAACGACTTACCCACGCCCACCTAGTCCACAGAATTTTAGCTGTCTCTGAAAACCTCTCCTTTTTCTGAATAAGAAGTATGTGTTTAACTGAAATTTTGTAAGTAATTATTACCCTTCATGTCCAAACTGGCATCTCACCATTAGAATGATATCAATGTTTTTTATGACTGAGTGCAAGGTCCTTACATTAGGACCTCAATAGCTCTGTAGTCCGAAAAACCCAGTGCTATTTCACCACAAATTCAGCTTCTGCCTTTTGTGCCAGGATTGTTTGAGCTGAGTGGTGAGACTGCATCATTCCTCCAACTGAACCTTTTCACAGATACTCAGTCATGAAGTTTTATACATTTCAAAACTCTTAGTTATTTGTTTATAGAACAAAGTGGAACTACAAATATGTTCTATTTAACAGTATGTCTCTATTTAAATTCCAGGAACTTTTGCTTTTGGAAGCTTCAGATTTTGACATTTTTCTATTTATATCTTTTATGCAAATAATCTTAAATGAACCAGTGTAAAAATGCAGTAATCTTAGTAGTATATAACTTTGAAAGTAGTACTTTGTGTTTAGGATTCCATCTGGCCCAATGTCTAGATATTTATAGAAGTTTTACTACCACTGCTGCTAAGTTGAATATAATTGAATATATATATATAGATGATGACATATTTGCACATTTCAAATTTATGTAATGCTATAAGCCAATGTTACTCAATTTTTTAAATTAATTAAAAGATAAAGAGAAGGCAGAGGAAAGGGTAGAGGAGGGAAGATGAAAGAAGAAAGAAGGAAGGAACGAAGCAAGAAAGGAAGGAAGGCAGAGACAAGACAGAAGAAAGAAAGAAAAAAGGCAGAGAAATGAAGAAAGAAAGAACGAGAGAATGAAAGGAGGGAAAGAGGAAGAAGGAATAAAGGAAGGAAAAGGTGAGAAAGAGGGAAAGAATGCTAGAAGGCTAAACCTTCAGTTTCCCTATAACTATGAAAATCCTTAACAAACGAAGTCTGTGGACCTGCATGGGATTATTGAAGAGTTAGGAAGTTACTAGGAAAATGTTTCCTTACAGTTTGTGAGAAAGCAGAGGAAAGTATCATGTGAAGTCACAAAGAATTGGTAAGGTAGAGCTTAGCAAACAACCAAAATTAAGTAAGCATTTTTCCAGGGCCTATAGCAGAGTGGAAAGAGGTAGAGAATAGACTCAGGCTAGGTTCAAAGAGTGCCCATAAGGACTCAAGAAAGTGAGATGCCAGTGTCCTGCAATCCCTTAGTTCCTCAGGCCACTCGTTCTTAGTCCACCAACTCTTTTCCATTATGACCTAGTTTTTATTGTAGATCACTTGGTTGGACAAATCTGTTTTTATACATCTTACTTGACACTTCAGTTTCCTGAACTAATGTTAAATTATTTAATCACTGTTAGAGTTATAAGGTTCTGGAACTTTCCATAAAGAATTTGACATATGCTTTATGATTTATTTCTGCTTTTATATGTTTCCTGTCTGCCTGAAGTAAAAAAAATTATTCTGTAAACAGTGGGGTTTAATAAATACTCTTATGTGAGTCTTCAGTGAGTCTTTTTTTTGTATTCCATGTTTTTTTCCAGTCACTCCCAGAAGAAGAACAAATAACTCCTTTCTGAGAACATATTATAGGATTTGTCACAGCGGTGGCCAGGGTCATATCTAGACCTAAATCAAAGAGTATCCTGAGATCTGGAAAGGACAAACAGGTTTGCTTTCCTTCTAGAGTCAAAAGTGAGAATTTTCATTTAGTTGCTTTATAAGAAAACAACGTAAAACAGGGTCCTTATGTCTTTTAGTCACTTTGAAATTCACTCACTCTTCATCAGATATATGATAACAGACCACACCCATCACCAAACTTCTAATAGTTCTTTATAACTATACTATATCTCCCACTACCCTTTGCTCCCATCCCCACCACCCCTTCTCCTCTAGTAATTCAGTTCTGCTGTCAGTGTCCAAGAATTATTTTGTGCTTGTTTTCTCTGTTCTTTAGCTTTATTTCTTTATATTTCACATGAGTGAGATTATCTGGCATTTTTCTTTTACCTTCTGGTTTATTTCACTTACTACGATCCCCTAGAGTTCCACCCATGTAGTCAAAACAGTAAGTTTTCAACTTTTATCCTGTCATGTGTATAGATGACATCTTCTTTATCCATTTACCTGTCAAAGGACACTTAGGTTGTTTGTATTTTGTGGCTATTATAAATGAGTTACAAAGAATACAAGTGTGAATATTTCTTTTTTTAATAAGTATTTTTTTAATATTCTTTTTCACATAGACACCTAGTAGTGGAATTACTGATACAAAAGTAGTTCTATTTTTAATTTTCCAAGGAATGTCCATACATTTTTTTCAGAGAGTCTGCACCAATTTATATTCCTAACAACAGTGTACAGAGTTCCTTTTTCACCACAATCTGGTCAACAGCTTTTGTTTCTAGTCTATTATTGAGACTTATTTTATGGCTCACTATAACCTATCTTAGTTTACATAATATATATACTTGAAAAGAATGTATATTCTAACTTTGTCGGTTATAGTGTTCTAATAAATACTCACAGATCAAAGTAGTTTACAGTATATTCAGAAATTCTATGCCCTGTGGATTTTCTGTGAAATCCTCTATCAATCATAAAAAAATATTTGAAATATCCAACTATAATTGTGTTTGTCTATATTTCCCTTCAGTCCATTTTTGTTCCAAGTGTTTTTGAGCTCTATTACTAGGTGCATCTACACTTAGGATTTTACGTCTTCCTAACGAATTGATTCTAATGTGACTTTTTATCTGTTAATATTCTTTATCTAAAGGTTCACTTTTTCTGATATTAATGTAGTCACTAGTTTTGGTATGCTCACTGCTTGCATGATTTATCTTTCTTTTTCCACTCATTTTATACCTGTCGGAGTTTTACTTTCATCTTGTAGACAACACACTGCTGAGTTTTACTCTTTTAATCAGTGCTCAATATATTTTCCTTTATCCTTCTTTTGGTGCATTAATATTTCCTTAGTCTTTGTTGCTCCCTCAACTCCCTCTACCAGACTCTAAAAGTCTTCTTTTAACTGCCCTGTCATGTACACTCTCTTGAATCAAAGAGATCATGGTAGTTACCACTTTCCTGACCCTTTTTTTTAGCAATATCACAACTATCCTGAGATACAGAAATTGAAATTGCCCAAGATATTTTAGTAATAGTCACTAGATCTAAGTTCAATGGCTTATACTTGTTATTATTTCATTATTTTTTTAAAAATCTGTTCTTATTGATTTAGCACATGGAGAGAGAAATGCTTACATGCACTTTTTAATGCAGGTTCTGATCAGGGCGATGGTTATGCTGTCTTTTTTAAGTATAGCAGAATAATTATCTGAGAATAGTTTTTCATAATTCAGAGCTCTGGTCTCAGCAATGAGTGAGGACCTCAGGTCTTTCATCTACAAATAATGCCACAGTTGTTTTTCCCTAAGTGTTTTCCTTTTCCTTCCCTCAGCAACATCCTATAACACTTCTTGTACTACTCCCTTCTCTTGGAATATTTTTGTCAGTTGGATGCTGCCTTTTCAAAAAGAGCTTTGTACTCTGCATCCATAGAAAAATTATACTGTGTCTCCCTCAGAAATAAAACAAATACAAAAGGAACCTATTATTGGCACTAAAATCCATCTGGATTAATTTTCTTTTCTTATCTTTTTTTAAACATTCTATTCATGGCTAAAAGTGTTGCACTGATTCTACTCATTTATTCAAATATATATATGTACATATATCAGATACATATTATGAGCATCTGCTGTGTGCTAGACACTATTCTAAGTTCTGGGAATAAAGAGACAATGAGACAGAAGTCTCTATCTCCTGAATTTTAGCTTCTAGGGGTCAGATAATAATCAAGTCAATATAAAGTTCAACAAGATAATTTCAGAGAGGGATAAATGCCTAGAATGTTGCTCAGTCTGATGTGAGAAAAAAAAGACTAGAGCAAAAACAAAAAGTTTAGAAAATTGCATGGTCCCCATTCCTCTCCTAGACAAATACAGGGTGGAAGATGGGGGAAAGAGGTATTGGAGAGTATAGGCCCCTATCAAGATCTGAAGACTTTGGAGACTAAGAATAAAACCATCTTCTTTCCTGTATAGAACACAGAAAAGAAACAAGACAGCAGAATTTCCCCCAGGCCATGCATAATTTAAAAGCCAAAGAAATAATGGTTTCTGATGTCTACCCAGATGGCTTGAGAGAGTCCCATCAAGTTCTGTATTCCCCAAGATGTTTCAGAAAAATGCAGAAATGCCGAGAGAGTCATGATCATAACATAAATCACTGACAAGCCAAACAAATCTTATAATCGGGACATGAAATGACCATCAGAGATTTCTTTTTCTCTCTAGAATCTTAGTTTTAACCTCAAAACGTACAGTCTAAAAAAACAACTTCAATGTCCTTTAAAGAAATTTTCACTCCTACATTTATGCATAGAGTTGAAATAGAATGGAAAAGAGAATAAACTCACTGAAAAAATTGAAAGCAATACTATAGATAATTAAAAGCAAGAATTGCCCAATTAAACATAAGCACACATAGTAGTGTATATGAAATTTACCTTCATAAGCTAGTCTTATGAACATTTTTCCATTACTTTTAAGCAGTAAAGTGCTTTCATTTTTCAATCCCTTTTAGATATGCAAAAAAGCTTTCAATGTCTGAGCATTTATAACCACCCCCATACTCCCACCTCGTTCATCAATGTTTGTATGCATTTGATTAATTCAACCATGCTCAAGAGTGGATGATTGCTTTTGCTTTCACAGATAAACTACATTCTTCGATGCTGAAGTTAAAATGTCATTACTGGAGCAAGGCCCATGGCAGAGGCCTGGGAGGGTATAGCCCACATTCTGGCAGCACCAAGTGGCTTGTATACCCTCTCTTTCCTTTCCAGTCTTGGAAATTTAGATTTTTAAAGCCTGATTAATTTTTTTTGAAGTCTGATGAAGTTAATAATTCTAGGAATGCCATCTCAAAAAACCCCATCAAATATTTGTTTCTATGTTTTATAGACTTAAAAACATGTACATTTTTATTCACTGACCTTCAGATCCAGGAAAAGCTACTGAAACACATTTAGTCTTTTTCTCACCTGGAAGTTTGTTTTCTTTTTGGATAATAACTTCTTTTCAAAATATTATTTATATTATAAATATTTCAAAATTGCTACTGGAAATACCCAAAGACATCAGTTTCTTAACATGCTTTAAGAAAAGAGGCCCCAACACGTGCTATGAAAGACAAGTATGACTGACATGTGAGTATGGAAGAAGACGACCTTCATTTAGGAACCAGGAGCAAATTTCCAGCCTCCAAATTTAGACCATGGCAGAATTCATGATCAACCATTGGAGGCAGTCTGTGGACTTCGTATTAGAAACGGCGTATGAGAAATAAATGAAATTTAGGTTTAATTTCAGGCCCTTTGTCTCTAGGTGCTTAAAGTATAGTATATTCAGCTTGCCAATAATTCCATGACCTCAAAGTTCAGCTTTCTCTCCAGATGTCATTAGCTTTCATACTGTTTTCTCACAGCTTCTTCCATCTTAGTCCTGGCAGGCAGCGTTGATTTCAGATGTTCATAGACTATTTCTCTATTCTTTGCATTAAAACCAAACCTAGGATTCATTTTGCAAATAGAAAATGGATAATGCAGATCACACACAAAACAAATGAGCAGTATGATGGGCCCTTTCATCTTCCATCTTCTCTTCAGTCCTCTCACTTCAAGCCCTTTTCCTTTCTTTCAGAAAGAGAGTTCTTCTCTGCCTTATTTTAGCAACTAAATAATTTTTCTTACTTAAGTATGTCTTTGGGATCTCTTCATAGCAATCACTTATCCAAAGTGTACCTTCCGTACACTTAATTTGCTTTCAACAAAAAGACACTCTAGTGAATAAAATGTCCTACCTTGTCCTATAAACATGCTCTACCTATCACTCAAATAATAAGTAAGCCGCTGGTATCTCCTAGGCTCCTCATAGCACATGGTTTTCCTTGTGCTCAGTTTTAAGATGTAGTAGAAAAGGGACAGACTCTTCCCCCACAAAGCTTATATTCCATGGGCTGGCAAGGGGGATAGACAACGCACTTATAGATGAGTAAATCATGTGCACAAATATAGTGTCATTTTACAGGTTGATCATCACCATGCAGACAATTAAACTGCAGTGGGAATGGGAATGGGTGCATGGCAACTACAGAGCAGCAAACGGGAAAGGGATTTTCAGAAGAGAACAGATTTTCTGTGAGAAATGAACATTGAGAAGAGAGTCATGCAAAGGTTTTGGAGGAGGAACTTGCAGGCAGAGAAGACACAAAGAACAAGTTCCCAAGAAGCAAATGGGTATGTCATAGTGGAGGGACAGAGCGAATACTTTTATGGTTATACATTAGTTAGTCTGGGTAAAAGGTTAAGAGATCAAGCTGGGAGGGAGGCAGGGGCCAGACATGAAGTCTTCTGGCCATATACAAGGACATGGAGTTATACTCAAAGTATAATGGAAAGTCACTGGATGATTTTAAAGAGAGAAGTAATACAATGTGATATTTATTATTTTACACTCCAAATTCTGTCTCAACTCAGCCTGAATCTGAATTATAATTGAGGCTTCCTGTGGCTTACCTCACGTCAACCATCCCAAGTTCATTCTTCTCTGAAAAAAAGTTTGCAAATCATATTTTTCAAAGATTTGGGCCTTGGGGAATCTTCTCTTCAAATACTTTCCTTGCCTGTTTGCTGGTACCTATAATTAAATTATGACACAAATGTAACATTTTGTCATAAAATCCTGACATTTTTCTTGTCATTCTGGAATCTTTGCTGTTGCTAAAGTTTGAATCACTCCAAGTCTGGCATTTTTAGTAATCTGGGAACAAGTCTTGAGGAGACACAACCTTGACACTGGGTTGGACACCAGATATGCATGCATTCACGTGTGTGCTTGTATGTGCTCATAATTAAACTGTTGTTTCCATCTCCAACTTGCAATATCACTTTTTATCTTGCTGCAATATTTTATTCTTAAAAAATACAGAGTTACATGAGTCCATTTTTCTGCAGAAATATTTTGTAAAAAGGGATTGAGAATAGTTTGATCTAATTGCTAATCATACAGACTCCATGATTTCTCAGGAAAGGAGCTAGCGGGCTAACACTGATTAGACACCTGGACTTGTCCACAAGATGACAAACATTATCTTAATTCTCCCCAAAAAAGGCAATTATTATTGTTCTTAATTTAGTGAGAAGAGAACTAGACAAGGTCACAGATTCTCTACAGGCACAGCTAGTATGCAAATCTAAATCTGTCTGAATCCTGATGTCATGTACTTTTCACATACTGTGCACAAGAGGGGTTCTAATACAGTTAGGGCTCAGTATTTGAAGTAGATCAGAATCCAGTTCTTTCTTCTGTCATTACTATGTCTGAGACCTAGCATGAGCCAAACTAGGAGTCTTGGTTACCTCCAGTTTTACATTCTTTTTTATTTTATCCTAATTTTTATTTATGTTGGCTAGTGTCCACTATGGTTTCTATTGCTTGTTGTCCATATATAATCATAAACCTCATGTTCCCCCTCTCCATCTGCAATTTCCATCACTCAAATTCAGAATTAATTGCTAGTATCCTTGTGCTTCTGAAAGTGAAGGCTGGACACTCGGTATTGCCTGAAATGCCATTTTCACTCATACTAATTAATAGCCAATTATTATTTAAATAAATTTAAATATTTCAAACATTTGCAATGTTTCTGTACACAACAACTGTTTATGTTAAAATGTGATTTCTTTATCTCAACAAGCAGGGCAAGTTTACAGTGTCTGGCTCTTGAAAGGATCATCACCTACTTGAGCTAACAGATCACAGAAACAGGCACTGCTGGCAGGCCCTGGTGGCTCAGGTATTAGGTCTTAGGCTCTGTCATTGTCCATGCAAAACCCAAGAATCGGAGGATGGGGGCAGGCAACTAACCTGAACAATTGCTTCTTCCTCCCTCCTCTCTCGTCTGTCTGACTGCCTGCCTACTTGCCTTCATTCCTGCCTGCTTCCTTCCTCTTAAAAAATACACAGCCTATAAAACTGTACTGTTAATCAAAAGAATTTTAAATAAATGCTTACTTCCAAGGAATAGGATTGCCAATACTGCATGGTACAATAATGGCTAATAAATATATAGGACTATCCATATGCCAAGCACAGTTCCATAAGTTATTATACACCATTATTATACATATTCTATATATATTATATTAAGATATATGTATGTACAAATATATGTATACACACACACAAATAGACACACCATTGTGTATATACGCTATATCTTCTCTATCCATTCATCCACCAAAAGGCACTTAGGTTATTTTCAAGTCTTGGTTATTGAAAATAGTGCTGCAGTGAAGCGGGAGTACATGTATCTCTTTGAATTAGTGTTTACATATGCTTCAAATAAGTCCCAGAAGTGCAGCAGTTGACTCATATGGTATTTCTATTCTTAATTTTGGGGGGAGCTTTCATAAAATATAGCAGTTAAGAGAAATCATCTATTTTATACATATGTGTATAGTGTATACTTATATGTAAATTTACATACATAGATTGCATTTTGTACAGGTATATAGGTACAAGTATATATACATATATAATATACATGGAAAGATTTAAAAAACCTATTCTTCCATGAAAAAAATCATTTACAAGTTCATATGCACATTATATTTTTCATGTATATTTTATTTACAACACATGCAATAAAATTGTCTTATTAATAAATAACTAAAAAGAAATTGAATTATTAAGGTAATTCTGGGGAAACTCATTAGAAAAATAACTGGATTAATGAAAGTGACACATTATGCTACCTCCCTGAGTAAAGAGGAGTGATAATACACGTCTCACAAATTGTTGGTAGGACTCAATAAGCTATTTCATATAAATTGCCTGCCTCTGAGGAATAATTTGAAAATGTCAGTCCCTTCCTTTTGGCTTGTCTAGTAATTATGGCTCAAAAAGAGAGTATCAATAAGAGGGATACAATATTTCTGAATTTTTTAATATACCACAGACCCAGGATAGAAGCTCATTTACACAAACTGTTCCCATTGAAATGATTGTGTTTTGTCATTTCTGAAATCTAGTTTCCTTAATACTTGTGTTGTCTCAATTAATTCTTTAAGATCCTTCACGTGGGTTCTCTTTATGCATTTTGATTTCATATGTTAGCGAGTTTTCCTCTATTGTGTGGTCTGATAACTCCTGTACTATTCATGACATAGTTTTATAGATTTTTTCTTGAAATGGATTTCTTATTACATTGCTTAAAATTGCCCTGTGTCCCACAGCTCAGTGTTTCTCTTCTGCATGTTCCTGCTCACCAGACTAGAAAACACTTCAGGGCCTGCCCAAGAAGAAAAACAAACAAAACATGCGCGTGCGTACACACACACACACACTGAAGATTTTCAGACACTAACTACTCGAAGTGTATATGGACTCTCCACTGAGGTAAGCTCTGTTTTTTACAATTAGCTTCCCAACAACTACTACAGTTAATAGGAAAAATCCAATAAACTGCACCAAACAGTCAACCCGGAAGGGTTAGCCCAACCTCCTTTCAGTCATCCGAGAAAATGCTTAGAAATCAAGGAAGAAATAGTGCCGTGTACAGTAGTACTGGTGCCATCCGACTGTGCTAATAATGGTAGGGGGTCGATTCTTTTTTAATAAGAAAATATTTAGAGTGAAGTATTCTAAAACTGTTAGTACCCCTATTACATTGATGGAAGCTTTATATTTGATTTTTAATTGTGAGCAAACATAGTTAAACTGGAGTTTTAAAAAGTAAATATGCTACTAAAT
Organism: Solenodon paradoxus; assembly: GCA_004363575.1. NCBI lineage: Eukaryota > Metazoa > Chordata > Mammalia > Eulipotyphla > Solenodontidae > Solenodon > Solenodon paradoxus. Next base: position 146,996 of record RJWH01000619.1, on the reverse strand, counting down.
GCTTCAATTTTTATATGTAGTTTATTTTAAACTTGGGTATTTATAAGTCTTCAAACTGTTGGAAGAGAATCTGTGAACTCAGTCCACACCACAAGTAACAGCAGTGTTCAATGAAAACAAAGCCCTTTCAGGAGCAACCCCCATGGTGTTTGTGAAATATAGCAAAACATTTAGCCTCAATTTCACAGGGATGCTATATAGAAAGAAAAAAAAATTCAGTGACACTTCAGCTTAATTTATTATGGAGACTGAATCAACTCATTTATTAACTAATTTGAAAAAACTGCAGGTACTTTCACCCAGAAAATCGAGTAGGAAAAACAAAAATGTGTAACTTATTTCATCCACTATTCCCCACACAAAATACTCAACCTAATCTGTTTTGTTATATGAAGAAATTGAGTTGTTTGGGACACTTCACACATAAAACCCTCTATATTGCATGAAATACTGTGTTTTGCTTTAGCATATATGCAACTGCTATCATTTTAAATATCAACAAAATGGGAAAATGAGAATATTATGTGACTTGGTTGCTCTGCTTAAAATGCTTTGCTCCTTTTACAAGAAATTATAGTAGTAAACATAAAGCAGCAGTATGTGTTGATTTGTGAAAAATATTTTTCTTCAAAATCTTTTAAATGAGGCCCAAAGGAGTTTAGATATAAACTTCATGCTAGTTTCAAAGATTTATGAAATGAATCAGGAACTTCAGACATAATGATTTTCTCAGCTGTAATCTGAATTAATGAGTGTTGATTAACAGATGAATCAATGGACTTGTGCAATAGAAAACCTCTGTGTTTGATATTAAAAAGAAACCCATTCTATCCAATTTGCTAAGACAAATTAATGTCAATATGTAAATCCACCTACTTGTTTGTCACAGAGTTCTAAATTTTGAAAATTGTCAACACATCTTTCAGTCAATCTGAGAACCTACTAAGAGACAAAATAACGTGATTCATGACTATAAGGTAAAATTGCATACAATAAAATGCTCTGAATATATTGCAGATTCTGTGTTACACGCAGCAATCTTTGGCCACCATCCTTTCTGAACTAAAAAATTACCCCATACCAACTTGTGGGAATGCTTTTGGTAAGCACAGATTCTGGCAATCTCCAAAATTTGGAAATAATTAACATATCACACATCCTATAGCACTTACTAACCACAGGAGTGAAATTTAAACACATTCAATCAAGCCAAAAATGCATCACCATGGGTATTTGTAGCAGTGGATACAAAGAACTTTATAAAGAACTTTAATCTTCAATGCAACATATTTGACATGTATTTTCTAAAATATGCGTTATGTGCTGAAATTATTAATATTTATGTATTGCTGCACAGTTTACGAAGTTTTTTTATAATTAACTCCTTTACTTCCTTCTCAACAACTCCATGGAGTAACTGTCATCATTCCAGTTTTCAGGATAACATAATGAGAAAGTTGTGGAATTTGAACTCAGACACATACCCTGTGTTTCTGATTCCCAAGGCAAATTTTTCTCCACTAAATTATTCTGAATGTCTACCGATATAAGTTCCAGCTGTCTTCTTATATAAAACATCAACAAATGGCTTTGATTCCAGAATCACTGGGAGACTACACAATGAAAACAGAAAACCACAAAGGTGCTGTAACGTTATGTAATATGGAGAACCCACCTTAATTTGCCAAGAGGGAGATTTCAATGGAAGACATTATTTTTAGAGAATTTAATTTTATAAATAAAAACCAATAATATGATCACCAACATAGACAGGGTATAAAGGGAAAAGGCTGGCTTCTATGTGAGAACATCAAACAAAAGACCCCTTATATAAACTGGAGGATCAAGGAAGACCCCCTCAAGGGAGTTGTGAGCTAAAATTTTTAAAAATGAGTATCAAATACTTTTCTTTTCTACTGTCTTTTGAAGTTATATCTTTTATTTTGTTGACATTTATTCTTAAGTTTTAATAATACATTAAAATGAATTTAAAAATATTGGAAAGAAGCTGCTAGATGCTAAGGGGAAATCGTACATGGTAATTATTGTCATAGTAGAATTGAGAGGTAAATTACTTTGACTAATCCTAATTTTTTATTTGTCAAGTTCTGTGCCAACATTGGCACAGAACAAATACAATATGATTATAATAAGCATCCCTGCTATTCTGTGGTTTTTCCCAACAATATCGCTAGACCACGTGGTGTTTTAAGTACAAGTTCTCAACTAGTTCTCTGGTTCCAGCCCACAACTAATGACCCAAGTAATCTTGAGGAAGTTAGTTAACTCTTCGGGGAATACTGACTTCTTTGTCATCTGGTTGCTGGGAGGGTTTATGAATCAATATATATTAAGTTCTAGGACCACACTGGACAAGTGTGGTGTCCTGGTACCTGATTAAATGTGTCTTCACTCCAAAGATTAATTCTGTACAATGTGAGCTCATCTTGAGTCGTTAAGATGCAGGAATAGCCTAGATGACAGCCTAAAAAAGACTTCGTAGCACCGTCTTCTGTATAATTCAAATTGCAGAAAGAATCCTTAGTTCCAGAGAATTCTACCATCTCCTTACCTTAAAAACTAAATAGCTAGTCCTTCAAAAGATTTTTTTGAAAAGTCAATAAAATTTTACATTTAAAAGCATCATAAAGACTAATATAAGAAAATCATTATAAAGAGCTACTACTTTAATAACACCCCATTTCATTAAAGGCAAAGAAATTCATTTAAAAAATGTTATAAATTAGAGATCATAATTAAAGGAGAACTACAGGCAGAATTACCAGCTTATCCAAAGCTTTACCTCTATTCTATATATTGAAATTTATAGATAAATATTATACAAAATGTAGTTATCCAGATATTCATATAAAATATCAGTTTTATAATTTGTAGTTTAAAATTAGAAATTCATTTGCAACAACATTCATGGACCTTGAAGGAATTATGCTTAGTTAAATAAGTCAACTGAGGAAGACAAACACTCATGTGTAATTCATAAAGAAATAAAACAAATGAACCAGATCAAATAAAATTAGACTTTTGGTCTATAAAACCAAATCAGAAGTCATTAGAAGGGAATAGGGAGGAGAGGTAGACAAATTGGGTAAAAGGTATAAATTATATGGTGAAGGAATAAAATGAACTGTTAGTTAGCTGAATATTAGTACTACAGATGCTGATTTACCATTATGGATAAGTTAAACCTTTGTAATGTTATAGTGCAATGCTACTTCAATAAAACAAAATAAAATAAAGATTATAGAAAAAATCTAAAAATAAACATTTAGGCTGTAAGACCAAATTACTGGTTATCAAAAGGGAAGGGGATAAATCAGGTAAAAGGGGTCAATTGTATGGTGAAGGACAGAATCAGACCTTTACTGGTGAACTTAATACAGATGCTACAAGACGCATATATATGTATATATATATATATATATACATACACACACAGATGTTGATGGATAATGTTATAATGCTGCACACTTGACATTTCTATAATGTTACAATGCAATGCTACCTCAATAAGCTTTTTTGTAAGAATCATAATTCACTCAGAAAGTCAGATCTTGTATCTTTTTAGGCTGCATAGAGACAAGAAAGAAAATGCCAAAAATGTACATGGCAAGGGCAAAAACAGTACCATGTATCTGCTGACTAATGGTTATAACTAAGACTATGGTGGCCATGAAGTAATCTGGTGGCCTGAGTCCTGCAATGGGGTTATTGGTCAGAAATATTTTGGTTTTAAGCTAGAAATAGTCACAGAAGTCACAAGATCCAGTAGTGCCCCCCATATGACAGAAGAGAAATAAAAGTGAATATAGTCACATTCAAGGTCACATGGAAACAGCACAAACTGGGTCCAGAATAGAGACATGCAGGTATCTGAGCCCATGGTCATTTCAATATTCAATAAACATCTAAAAATAAGCTTAAAAGGTGGAAAGACCACTAACTGGAATTGAAATCAGATCTACATACTAGTTGTATGATTTTGGGTAACTTATTTGATTGTGCTCAGCCTCATCCCTAATTAGAAAACAGCGATAATAAAAAGTACTGCATAGTGTTCTTATTAGGATTCAATGAAATAATGAATTATTCAATGAATAATGAAAATTGTCTCTAAAACTACCTAAGGCAAGGTCATAAGTTTGTAGTCCCAAAGTGTAAGTCTATTCCGGAGAAATGTTATACATTTTTAAATAGTTTAAATTGCAAAACTGGATATTTCACATACAAATCTGGGAGCTTGTTTTCTCTTTAGAAATAAAGTCTGACTTTACAGGTTTTGCATTTCTTTACAGCCACAATCAGCTAAGCATGATGACGGTCACTATCATACATGCTCATATGCTCTATTTGAGATGGTCCCCACCCAGCCCATGTCAGTTATCACTGCACATGCCTGGCTCTCATTGGTATAGAAGACACATGTCCTTAAGGTTTGATTCAAATAGCAGGTTCTGTAATGATTCAGACTAACAATCATTATGCTTAATACAGACTGATGTACACTTTCTATAGAGCCAAGCAAAATAAAATACTCATGAAATAGATATAAAACTCACGTGACTCATTCACAAGGATTTAGGAAAAATAAACTATTCTTCTAAAATAATTCCTGAACATAGCAATTCAGTCATATTACTTTATTATATATTATTAATTAATCTAATTACGCCAATTGAGGCATTGGCAAAATCTCTTTTCTTCTTGAAAGTTTATAATTAAATAGCACTTTGTGAATAGTGAGAAGAGTTTGCTCAGAAATACCCAGAGAAACCAAGTACTGGAATGTCTTCAGCTACATGACTCCATCTCCTGGTTTCAACTAACTAGAAGACAAGCATGAAGCTCATGGAAAGAAATAACAAAATCTGGAAAGAAAAATTGTGCTCTATGTATTGCAAATTTATTTGCTTTGTCTTGCTACTTATTTGAGATATCCTCTGCTGTAAAATGAGTAACATGCTTTTACAATTAAAAAATTAATATGTTTTTGTTAACTTTGGGATGTAAAACAATTACATTTGATTAGGTTCATCACAAAATAATGCTTCATCTTAAAATCTGGGTTTTTCTCTCAATTTATTGAGATATCATTAATATAAAACCTAGTATAAGTGAAAGCTGTATAATATTGTGAAATAACACATTATAAAATTATTATGTATTGATTATATATGATAGATTATGTATATATTATGAAATTATTATGTTGATATCACCATAAAAAAGTCTATCGCTTCCTTTCAGCCACCTCTCCCATGATTTTAGGGATTAGAATTCACTTTAAGATGGAACTTTCTATAATATTGGACATGCATGGTAGACATTACTAACTTTTCAGCATTATGAAATCCTCTCTGTCACACAAGAGAATAATACTTCCCCACCACCATGGCCATGTGACTTGATTTGGCCAATAACCTTGAAAAAAGTGTATGGAAGTACTTGATTGTAGGTGCTCATTGCTCCACTTCATTTCTCTCTTTGATCTAGAGAAGCAGAAGCCAGAGGATTTGAATAACTAATGAGGAAGTCACCTCCGTTGATCCATATCAGACATGTAACAGGGGCAAACATGATTAACATAACTGATATAAAGAGCTTTTCAATTAGATATTTATTTTATATAATAATTTATGTGAAAAATGTGAAGATGGAAAGTACATATTTTCTTGCTTTGCTTCTTCATCTCAAAGATGATAGATATGCTATGACAGAAGAAATATTCCCCTTGACACACATGTGTGCAAAAGTGAGCATCTACCTCTCTCAAACTGTTAAAAAGCAACCTATGAAAATACCTTTAGTATTGCAAAAATATTTCAGTTCTAGTATACTAGATATCATGGAGAATTTTTATGTTATCTAAGAGACTACAGATAGCATGCAATATGACTTAATATGGCCATGATTTATTTTGTTTAAAAAAAATCTCAAAATCATACAACCTGACTAACATGCCCATGGATAATTGGGGGTGAGCTTACTGAATACAGTTACCTATGTAACTGCCTGTAGATATACTCACATGGCATACATTTTTCTCACTGTCCACATGTAAATTTCGATACAGTCTCCTACATTGCTCTGCAAAGTGGCCAAATTACTAATCGATCCTATTCTAATGAGTCCTCAAGGAAACAGGTATTTCATTCAAATAGGTCAAATAATGTATGAAAATTAATGTAACTAAAACTGAAAAGTATAGATTTTTATCTTTCCTTCTAGAACTCTTAGGTCAATTTTTCTAATCTACCTCAAATATTTTATTTAATACAATATAAACATATTCCCTGAAGTTATTTAAAAGAAATTTTTTTAGACTCTAAGATTACAACAGATGCATTTTTCAAAAAACAAAAAAACAGAAAAGAAGATAAAGTCATCTAAATTTTATCACCCTTATTACATTTCTTCTATGTGTACATGAATCACATTTTCCCACTTACTATTTTATCTAAGAGTTGCATAGTGGAGTAGTGGCTGAACATGTCACATGCATCCCAAGATCCTGGGTATCCTGGGGCCAGTGGGAACAACCAAGTTGTACAATAAATAAAATGCATTTTCCTCCTCTCTTTCTGCTTGTCTACCTTTGCTCATCTTCATTCTTGCCTGCACCATTACATGTGTATGGAAGTATATCTTGATAGCATTATTATTCTTCAAAACCTGTTTCCAACTGTGTATAACAGTAACTACCATTTATTGAGTTCCGGTACTGGGAATTTTAGGTATTATATAAAGCACTTTACACATATTGTCAATTCATCCTTAGAACAGTTTTCTGAGGTAGGATTATTGCATTCCTCTTTCAGATCAGGAAACGGTCTCAGAGAAGTTAAGCAATTTACTCAGGAACATAATGCTTATAAAGAACAGGTATTCACCCCAAGTCTGTGTCCCCTAAGGATGATGGTTTTAAGAACAATAATTTCTAAGATAATAATTCATTTTAGGTTATATTCAAATTTTAACAATAAAATTGTACATAAACTATGCATATTTTAAAATACACTGTTAGGATAAATTGCTTAAAGTATAATTAAAAATCTAAGGGTCTGAGCATTCATAAGATTTTTTATATATATGATCAAAATGTCCATCAGCATGATACTAATCTGCTTTCCAACAGTGAGAGGAATTTCTCATCCCATTTAAACTTCACCAAAAATAGCTTTATTAAAAATCTTCAGTATCGGTCTATCAAAACTTATGATCTTATTTTTCATTTAGTTTATGACTACTGATTTACACATGTATTTGCAGGAAACTTAGCTATTTGCAGTTCTCCATTTTTAAATGGCCTTTTCACTCCTGTGCCTATTTTCTATTAGATGAATCTCTTAATAATTTATTTAAAAAATTTGTTATATTAAGGATTTAACCTTTTATTCAGTCATGTATGTTGCAAATACTTCCCCAGTTTATTTACCTTCTAATTTTGAAAAATGTTATGTAGCAAAATCTATCAATATTTAACTTTTATTTTTTACCTTGAATTCTAGGCTTGGAAATATTTTATACTTTTATATTTATTGCTTATTGATATTACTTTGTATTCTTTAAATATTCAGGAATTCATTTTAATAAAGGTACAAGGGGAAGTTTTACGCAAATGATGATAGTGTGTTTACTGTTTTGTTCACTAGTGAAGTTGCCTTTGAGAGCAATTTTAAATGCTACCTATATCTTGGTATAAATTTATATATATGTATATGTATATGTATATATCTTGTCTTTCTATTCGGTGTCTATAATTTGCTCTTTGTCACTACTGTGATAAATAATTACTAAAGTTTTATAATATTTGCTTTAATATTTGGTAGTTCCCAAACAAAATTCTTCTTTCTAAAAATTTTCTTAGACATTTTCATTTACTTACTCATCCAGATGACTTTAGAAATTATTTCCAAACTTCAAAAAAAAAGTCTATTGACTTACAGTTACATGAAAAGTACAAATTACTTTGCAGAGAAGTAGATTTTTTAAATAATCTTCCGGGCATCTTTGCCAGTATAAACTTTAAATCATCTTACTCTGAATCAGAACTATTTTTATTAATCTATCAGGCTAAAATGAAACTTCCCAAAGAACACTTAACAGTCCTGTCTCCAGCTTTAATAAACATGAATAGCATCATGTATTTTCCTTCAAAGTTAATAAAAATAAGAAGAACAATGGTTTTATTTTAACTTTTTTCTACTATTCAGGGTGGCTCCATTATCCTACAGTGAGTATGAAAAGTCAAAAACTTCATGTCTGTTTGGTGAGACAAAGAATCTAAGATATAAGTAGTATATATCAAGTAGCTAAAAATCTAGTCAAGTCAATAAGCATTTCTCACTTTGGGGAATTTTGAGAGAAACTAATGATTTCCTTTTAGTTTCTTCCTATATATGAATCTTGTGGCTTATTTTTTACAATGATTTTTAATTTCCCCTAATCACTGCAGTGCCCTTCTCATAGTCTTATATACCATACATGTAAGACTTTCCCAGCAAGTAACCTTAAACACTTTGGACTTGTCTTGAGTCAGAGAAGTCTGAAAGGATTAGTAATCCAGTTTGGGATGTATAATAGACACACAATCTCCCTGAGGAATAACTAGTATTGCCAAATCCATAAAAATAACTTCCTAAGAATTGGGGTCCACAAAAGTTCAAAAATGCATGAGCTGTCTACTTCCCACATACCTCAAATCCCCAAGCTTCTTTGTGGAATATATGATTTTGTGGTTTAAGAAACTTGTCATGTCATCATTTCAAAAATGCCTTCAAGTTTTAGACCACCATTATATGCCCCTAGCAGAAACTGAACTCTCTAGTAGCAAGCAGGATTTTTTTAAAGTGTTCGGCCTTAATATATACATAAAGGGAGTTCTATACTGAATTAGTTTGATCAAGTCAGAGCTGAAGCTAAGAAGGTCTATTTTTCAGGCCTTTCAAATATACAAATGTGAATTGTCAGTCTTCAAGGGAACAGAATTTGCAATATCCCTCAAACAACTGACCAAGAATTTCTGTTTACAACAGTCGCTAGTACTCCCAGGAACCTTTTAGGGAACATTAACTTTTGAGATAAAGCCAACATCTCCACATCAGAAGGTTTCCTATTTTATCAATAACTGTGTAACAACTTTTATTCACAACCATAAATTTGCCTATAGATAACACAAATATAAACATGTTAGTTGGATTCATTAGCGAATTTAATCTCAGAGCTTGAGTCTGAGCCCCACAACCTACTGGTTATGTCTACTTTGTAAGTTACTCAAACTCTCTGAGTTTCAGTTCCTTTGTTCATAAAATTAAAATAAATTACTATAAAATCATAATCTCATAGAACTTGTACAGACTAAAATGTCAGATATAAACTTGACTTTTCAAGTTGTAAAAAATGTATGTCTGTAACTATTATCATAAATAGAATTGATTTACTTCATTGGAAGAGGAAATAGATATTTACACTGGAAAATACCCACAATAAAATTTTTGCATAAATTGGTTAATAAAATCCACAAAGAATAATGAAGGAAGTTACATGATCTCAATATAAAAATGATCCCATTATATTCTCCCTCAACTCGAATACTATATTGATTACTACATTAGTTCCACTATGTTAATGACTAAACTGCAACTAAAAAGAATAGATGCTTAAATAAGATAAAAGTTTATATATCTTTTATGTGAGTATTTGAGCATAAACAATTGAAGAATAATACAATGTCAAAGCCTTGGGCTACCTTCTGGTGCTCTGTCACCATTTGAGGATCATCTTCATCTATATGATTGACCCAAAAGAAAAGGAGGGGGAAAAAAATCAGTTGCACACATCACTCCTGTTTGCATCTTATTGGCAAAATTTAGATGGTCACAGCAAGCTGCATGGGAAGCTAGTAATTACTATTTTTATTCTGGGTGACCATGTGTTCAGCTGAAATTTGAAAGGAGAGGATAGATAATGAAGGATCGTAACTATTTTCTAATACAATCATGGCATCAAATTGCAATTAACATTAGAATCCTAAAGATCATGTATTCATCTGCACTAAATTTCAACTTCAGTAAGCATTTTCCAAACAATTCTTAGGTATACTAACCCTTGGAACTTACATGACACAATGGTTTCATGAATTCTCTTCTTCAAATACTTCAACTTTATTTCCTTAATATCACATAGACCTCTTAGGTTACTTTTATCATTTTTAATTTTTCAGTCAGTTGTATTGCCAATAACTATCTCCATTGATTCTAAGTTAATTTTTATGGAAATCTAACTTTGACTCAGAGTCAAAATTTTGAAAGTTAATTTTGACACAAATCAGTCAACATGTCCTTCTCAACATATGGCAAAAAATGAGCATTATTATTATTAGCTAATAATAAGACAGAAAAGTTCTTTCTCAAAAATATCTGTTATCTCTATTATTATATTCATCATCACTTCTGTCTCAATAACTATAAAGTCATTTAATAAGCAAATACTGTATTTCTGATGTTTCATTTTCACTAATTCTCATAACCTTTCAATAATGCATATGTTCAATATACTCATGTAAAAATTATCAACTTCTAGTGTTTGGTTCCATATGTAAGGAGTTTAGATGTCACCACTCCATCCCAGCAACAGGTAAAAAAAAAAAAAAAAGAAAGAAAGAAAAATCAGCAACTCTTCTAGGGAGATGTGAGGATACAGAGTAAACTATGGCCCCCAAGACTGGAGAAAGATGGATGAACAAAAGAAGTGCAGAACCAGAGCAGACTAACAAGCTGAAAGCATCCCAGAGTTTTGAACACTGAAATTATCCTTCAAAAATGAAGGAGAAATATATTCTAAGAAAACAAAAATTGAGGACATTTGCAACCAGTAAAACCTCCTTCCAAGAAATACGAAAAGAAGTTCTTAGGTGAGAAGGAAAATAAAGGAGAAACTATGAAATAAAGAAAAAGTGACAAAGAAAAAATAAGTGAAGATAAAATAAAAACTTATTTTCCTTATTTTTATTGATCTAACAGATAATTTGTTCAGAATAAGAGCAATAATATATTTGATTCAGTATGCTTATTATATATTATGTAGAGATTGCTTTTTATACACAAATAATGTGTCTATATGTTCATAAATGCTCATATATAAATGTATAGCAGCAATGAGTAAGGGATGCAGGGAAGAATTTTTATCATTTTGTGATTATAAAATACTCACACTACACATGAAGCAATATAGTGTTACTGGAAAGTGAACTTGAAATAATCCAAATGCATATTGTAAACTTTGGGGAAATCATTTTAAAAATTTTTAAGGAGTAAAACTATAAGCTAAGAAAGAAGATAAAACAGAATCATATCCACTACTCAATAAAAAACAAAAAATCAGACAAAGAGGGGAAATCAAGAATAGGAACAAGATCAAGGTTAAAAGAGAAAACAGTAACAAATATTCTAGTTATTCATGCAACTCAAAAATCACTTTGAATACCAAAAATCTATAAATACACTAATAAAAAGATGAAATTGTCAGAGTGAGCTAAAAAAATAAGATCTATCTGTTTTCTACTAGAAACCCATTTTCAAAGTAAAGAAACATTTGGATTAAAAGTAAATGAATAGAGAAATATGCTATGCTAACACTAATCAAAAGAAAGCAGAAGTAGCTATATTAATTGCAGACAGAGCAGATTTTACAACAAGGAAAGTTTCCAAGAAGAAAAGTATTACATAATGACAAAGGGACCAGTTCTCCAAGAAGATATTATAATCCTTAGTGTGTATCTAACAATAGAGCATCAAACTGCATGAGGCAAAAACTGATAGAACTGCAAGGAGAGATAGATGAGTCTGCTATCATAGCTGGAAATTTCAACATCCCTCTTTCAGAAAAGGACAGATTCTATGGATAAAAAATTAGTAATGACAAAGGTAAATAATCTATATGAATGTGTTAATGCCTTGTATATGGAATATTCTAAATTGGGGAAATACTGATAGACACAGGGGACTGAGTGAGATACAACTATAACATAAACATGACAACCCTAATAATAACTCTCAGAGATTGTGTGCAGATGTGCTTGCACTGTTCAAATCCAGGGCACTCCTTTGCAACATTCTGGACGGAGCATGTTAAACAAAATAGACCAGAAAGAAAAAGAGAAATATGGGATGGTTTCACTCACATGTGGAATATGAAGAAAGAAAACAAATGAACAGTCAGATCCCAACAAAATACATAGAATGCAAGACTCTGGCTCCCGGGCAGGAAGGATGGGGGAAGGGTGGTTAAATTCTTGACTGATGTTGAGAGAGGAAAGAGTTGGGAGTGGGAGATGAGTCAGTTTGTGGAGATATCTCAGAAACATTTGCACATTTTTAACATATGCTTATGTTGTCATCTGAAAACTGACATGCAACCTTAAAGAGAAAACAAGGTGAGGGATAGAAATCATGCATTAATATTTGTTAGTCATGTGTCAGATGTTGGGATTTTCCTGTCAGCATCACCAAATGTTGAACAGCCCCCTTTATCCAAGTAGAGACACATCAGGACTTAGTCCTATAACTATACGTTAGGTTCCTAAGAGATATGATGACATAAGAAACGTTCAAGTCAACTGCACACTGTTAACTCCTAGCTAAGTCTTCTCTGGAGCAGGCTTTCTACTCTGATGAGCCAGATTTCATAAAATGGTTAACATTAAGAATATTTTTGACCTTTGTTCCATAAAGCTCTGTTCCTTTTCCAATGGATTTCAACATAGTCCAGTCCCTCTGAACTCTCCAAAGCAAACCTTCCCACCCTGTTCCCACTGCCTAGGAGGACACTCTGTACTCAAAGTTCACAGGGCTGAAACTTGTTCCCTCACTTCATTCTGGCCTCTCTCATTAGAGAAGCCTTCCTTGACCACCTTTCCTGAAATAAGCACTTCTTGATGTCTGTGTATAGTCACCCTTCCAGTATCACCTATCACCCTGTTGTATTTTTCTTCACAGCATTTGCTATCACCAATGTCAGTTTTATTGTATTGTATTGTGGGGTGTGTGTATATGCATGTATGTGTATATGCATTCAGTCCACACTAATTAGTATGTTACGTCCATAAAGTTAGACACGTTTTTATTTTATTCATTATATGTCCCCAACAGCTCTAAGTATACAGCAGACTTTAAATATCATATAAGTTGAATGGATGGATGAATAAATCTTGTTTTACAAACTTGATAGAAATATATAAAAAGGAAACAGAATTTTTATCCTACCTCCAAAATCATACTCCCTATTATATAACCTTGATATTTTATATCCATGAATTTCCAGAAAAAGGAACTATGTCTACTAAATCGACATAGTTCCTGAATCATTAGAAATGTTTATAAAAGCAATTAAAATATAAAGAACTCTGGGAAAGATGAGATCACAATGATATTTTTAATGTTTTGTCATTAATTTTTAGTTTATGAAACTGACTCTCGAACATGTGTAATTGGAAGATTTTCTAGTAATATAAAATCAGGAAAAAACATAGTCCCTGGCCTGTAAAAAGAGACTATATTAATGCCATTTTAATTGGTCTGTAATAACATGGGATTAAGCTTTTCTTTACTCACTGAAGTTAAACACAGAACTGTCATGATAATGGTAAGAATGAAATACAGCATTCAATCATTGGTGTTTTTCCTTTTTTGTCAACTATAGTAATTAAAGCAGTTACTCCAGCACTGTTCTACCTAGACAAATTATACCCAACACTGCCCTTCAGTGTCTGTAGCTTCTTTTAGGTAATAGATGGCTTTCAAGCAGTGGTCTTATAATACACGTACTGAATTCGTCATTATTTACTACTACATGGGATCCTGACATATACAATTATTATTGTTTGGATTAATACCAGGAAAGAGAACTTCCTGAGGTTCACAACCCATGCAATTTTGTTCCTCATTTAAATAAGCACAACCAACAGCTCCTCTGATGGGGGACTATCAGGGCAAAAGTGCCTCTATTTCCTGAAGGCAGAGCCCCTGAAATCCTGAGCATACTATTTTGGATGTCATACCCAAAAAGGTCCACAGAAAAAGAGTTTATAGTAAAATGATTATTGTTAACAGCAAAATATTGAGCATCTTTATCATAGAAGGAAATTGCTTGGCCCCTGGTTTATGTTTGAACTCTAACATCCCTGCTGTAGAAGAGGAGTGCTTCTACAGCATCATCTCGGGTAGGTTTATTCTCTCCTAACACATCATGCTATTAGAGCTTCAAATAAGCATCAAGGAGGCAAATAATTTATATTCCAGTCTAAAACAAACACTTTCCTTAGGCAAACAACTGAATTCCCTGCTAATGAGGAGATTAATGAGCAATGAATTAGCAGTCTGTTAGCCTACTTAATTGCCTAATACATCTTAACTTGCTGCTTCAAGTTTTCTTGATATACATAACTACACATCAGCCCAGAAAATTCTGTGAAGCTCTTTAGAATGAATCATTTCCCAGAAAAGCACTACAGACTGACAGACGAAGCTGAAGGGTCTCTGCAGTGCCAATCAAAAGGCTTAATTGCTAAACATGAGCAAGTTATTCATCAATAACTATTTCATGAGTAAGTCCATTGGAAGCTGGGAAGATATACCTGGAGATATAAAAATGACTCTGACCTCTAAGTAGTCCAGTCGCATAGAAAAAAGATGGCCACAGATAATTACGAAATCATTATAATTATGTCTACAATTAAATACACATTTTAAGAATTAAGAATCCATCTTTTACTTTGATGTCAAAAGGTCTGAAACTTCTAGTACTTAAATATTCATGCTGTGAGGTCATAAATCTTCCTTGACCTGATACTTTGGTGGTCTTTGTGGAGAGGGAGATAAATTTAGATGTGAACAACCATTTTAATTTATTTTGTGTTTATTTGTATGCTCAGATTTTACACATCAGTGACTTATTTTCTAACAAACACATCATTTTCAACGAAAGGTTAAAAATGATCAATGAACAATGATGTAGAAGTATTTCCTCAGCCCATACTGAGCACTAAACAGATAATTATCACCATCATTATCACTAGCATGTATACACCATATATATGTCAAATTGAAGGTAATCTAACTTTTATTGCGCAATTGAGAAATAAGATTGTCAGCCTAATTCTTCATTCACTGAAGATAATCCTTCTCTCTCACTACATTATATGCTTTTCCTTCCCATTTAGGGATTTTTATGCTTGATCTGATTGGTGGCTTTCATTATTTCTCAAAATTCTCTCCAAATATCCTCCCGCTTTTTCATTTCTCTGCTCTTTCTGAAACTCTGATTAAATTCATGCTAGTTCTACTTTTCTGTAAAACATGGTTTCCTTACCTATCCTCTCATCTTTCTGATTATCTGATTCATTCTGGATGACTCTTTTTCTGACTTATCTTTCTGTATGCAAATTATCTTCACTGTGTTTAACTTGTTATTCTATTGTTTTATATTCATATAAGTCAGAATACATTTTATAGATTTCCATTTCCTAAATATGATTTCATTTTTGTCTTATTTTTTAAAGAATAAAGTGTCATTTTGTACACTGTATCCAGTATTCCCGATATCTATAAATCTACAGGCTTTCTTCTCTTGGTTGCAGTAGCTGCTAGTTCTCATCTGTGATGATTTGAATCTTTGTGCTCCTTGTTATCTTTGATTGGATACTGTATGTCATCCCTGGAATGAAAGCATGTTTCTCCAGAGAAGATCTTGTCGTCTCTTTCAGGCACATTAGTCTAGGACCACTTTGTATTTGTGACTTGACTATTTTGGACCTCCCAAGCAGTGTTATCTTTCTTGAGTGCTGCTATACAACTAGCTTCCTTCTATCCTGAAGGTATAATTATTTGGGTTCCCAACTTAATGTGGAAGAGTCACTTATTAGACTTCCTACTTTGAGCAACCTCTGGGCTTTTTGTTAAACCCACTTTATGGAAGCTGTAGACGCCAATATTCAAAATGACAAGAACAGGCAAGAGCCCTCAAGCCAAAGCTCCCGCTAAGCTTCCCATATCTAACTTTCCAGCTCCCCTTCACCCTGTCTGGCAGCTCTTCATGTCTTTTCAGATTATGTAGAACTCTTTATGAATATGGTTTATATATTTCATCCAAAAATTTTAACTGATTAGGGTAAGTTCACCCAACTAACCTAATTCCCCAGGGGAAAGGAAGACACACACACACACACACACACACACACACACACACACACACACACACACACCCCTTATGTACTTTATTTTCTCAATAGATTTCCCCTTTTTCTTCCTTAAAGTGTGTTAAAAATGTGTCTCACTGAATAGTGTCTACAAAGACAAGCATTGGTTGTTTTTTCTGGGTTTATTTTCTATTGTATTCATTTATTTGGGGAGTTAATTTGTTCTTTATATCAATTTTAATTGATTCCTTTTCTCAGTTTTATTAGAATGCTTAGCTATTTTATTTTCCATGTTTTCAAGTAATACATATGTTATAGACATTTCCCTGGATACATTTTGACGTGAACTCTTGCACACTTGTTTTCTAAACAGTCTAAACTTTGACACCCTCCTTAAACCACAATTCATTTAGAAAGGTGTTTTGATATTTTCCAACTTATAGATTTCATTCCATAATTCATTATTAGTATTTATTTACATTGCATGTCTTCAGAAACTGTTACTTTATTGATATTTGTTTTATGAACCAATAGATAATCAAATATATGTTCCATGAGTGTTTTCGAATAATATTATTTCTCTATTGATGACAAAGTTCTTTATTATATAGTAAATCAAACTTATTAATATTTATTATTAAATTCTTATTCTAATTTAATATTCTTAATTTGATAATTTCAGAGAACACAATTGTGGTAGGCAGAATAATGGGTCCCTACAGAAGTCTCAGTCCCTGAGTATATGTGATTTTGTTGTTATATGGCAAAGGATAATTAAATCACAGTTGGAATTAAGGTTGCTAGTTAGCTGACCTCAAAATAGGAAAATAGGAAGGTTATCCTGGGTTCAGTGTAATAACAAGGTCCCTTAAAAGTGAAATATAGAGGAAAAAAGCCATGAACCAAGAAATGAGGGCAGCGTTAGAAATTGAGAAAGATAAGGAGGTAGATTCTTCTGTAGAGCTTCCAAAATGAAAGGCAGTCTTGATGACACCTTGGTTTGTACCCAATAAGACATAAATTAGACTTCTAAACTAGAGAACCATCATGATTGTAAATTTGTGTTGTTCAAAAATTCTAATTAGAAAAAAATATCTGTACCCCGATCTTAATAATAGCACAGTTGACAATAGCCATAGAAACAATCTAAAAGCCCATCAACAGATGACTGGATCAAGAAACTATGGTCTATTTACCCAGTGGAATTCTATGCATCTGTTAGAAAAGATTAAATTGTACCTTTTGCAACAACTTGGATGAAACTAGGTGATTATGCTAAGCAAAGTAAGTCAAAAATAGAAAGAGAAGTGTATAGAGCAGTTTCATGCATACATGGATTGTAATGAAACAAAACAAAAGAACAGAGAAGTCTCTACTAAACTTGCAGGACACAAAACTTTGGCTATGGGTGAAGGAGTGGAGGTGGGGGACAAGAGAAGGAAGAAGTTAATAAGGTGTTGGTAAAGGGTGCTGGGACTCTGGTGGTGTGTGCAGTGTGAAAGGTACATAGACTGGGGTGTGTATTCAATATCCTAAAAAGCACATAGTAATGTGAAATAATCAATTTTGTATTGTTATAAGCTACTGCATTTTTGATATTTTTTTAGAGCAGTAATAGAAAACTAGTAAAGAGTTTTTATAATCTCCTTATATTTCTAATACCTTTACAATTTTGAGGCTGTGCTGTTAGATTCATAAAGTTCATAATGTATGATAATTAATATATAATGGTTCGTGCCATGTAATCCTTTTCACCTCAATATTTCCTAATCTTAATATGACTACAACTTTTTTAAATGTATTTATCCCTTGTTCATTTTTCTGCACACTGTTCTTTCTCATATCTCCTCACATAATCATAAAGTCCTCTAGATCTATGCTCCATGACACAATTTCGCTCTGACACATCTCTGACTTTTTGCATTCATTTCTGCACAAAATCTCCCAAACCATCATCAGGTTGAGTAATTCATTGTTCATTCGTGTCCGCACTCTTTAGCTGGCCTATTCTTTTTCTTTTTTTATCAAAAAGATTTTCTTGTTTTTGAACCACCAGCTCCACATTGGGAACTCGTCTGTGGGCTTTCCCAGGCTTGCACCTTACCCACCTGAACCACCTGAAACACAGAGATACACCTACCAAAAAGTTTTAATAAAAACTTTGAAAGTTTTATAATACTATGAAGTGTTTCTTTTTCATAACGGCCTTTATTGATGATGGATAAAATATGCTACAAATCTCTAAATATACTTATTTTGCTTATCGTAAAGATTTTTTTTGTTCCTTATAGAACAGTACTCTCCAGACATTTCTATTTATAGAATCTGAGCTTCTCTTTCATGATACTGATTTTTCTTAAATCACAGGTTTTTAAAATTACCCTTTCATTTTTTTTTTTACATTTTTATGTAGACATTTTAATTGTACAGTATGGCTGAAGTACTCTGAGAATCTCTGGCATTAAAAATCACACTTTAGAGAATTTACAAACGAACTTTGACCTAGAGGTGTGTGTGAACCTAACTGTTCAATTAAAATTCCCCCAGGGACCCGGATTTTGTACACACTCAGCTGGAACTGGAGCTATCATGGGATTCATCTGGGAAAAATCACATTTTCTTTTCTTTCACTAGTATGGGATTCTGTATTTCCCATCTCTTCCATATCTTCCAGAATCTCCTTATTGACAAATTCTACAGTCTTCCTCTCTACTCTTTTAACAATGAGATAGTTTTGAATCCAGTCATTCTTAGCATGCCTAATTATAAAAATAAAATAAAATGAAAACATTTGTTGTGTTTCTTACTGACACTCAGTAAACTAGGGCTTTTACATGCTTTTCTCTTTAATTATTAAAATAATCTAATAAAATAAATACATGATTATGCCCACTTCATAAAAGAGAAAGCTGACAACCAGAAAACTTCAGGAATCAGCCTTAGACCACAGTCATTGTCAATGCCACCATTTGACATCAGTTCCAGAAAGCATGCTCTTGACACCGTTCACCCATCTTTCAAAACAGGATGAGAAATGCTTCTCCGTGAGTTTTATGCAGCTTTTTAGAGACAAATGTTATGAAATTATGGGACATTATTACAAAACTTGAAGTGACCTATCTTTCACTAAGTTTGGGGCCACTGACCATTGTCACTAATAATGGGGTGGTAAAAAAAAAAAACAGAGTCCACCAGAATACAACCTAAATAGCACACAAAAAATGCATGAATTTTTCTCCAAGACTTGAACTAACACTGGATAGAATGTATTTATAGTTCAAAAAAAATTAAGAATTCTTCCCAGTGGTTCTCAAGTATCTATGAATCTACATATTTGCTTTAGATAGAAATTCTGAAATAGTCACTTATGCCATACTTGTGACAAAAGCCAAAAACATACAGGAAATTGACATTCAGTCTTCTCATGAGAAAATTCAAGTGTATTTTTTATAATGAGTGGACTTTGAAATAAATATGCTCAAAAATGGCAAAGTTAACAAACCTCCAATGTTTTTCATGAACATTTTTCTTATATGTACATATTTTGTGGTCATCCCACCAAGCATAATGTCATATTCAAGGCAACTTCTCATTTCTTTTTCAAATTAGTTCTATTGTTAATATGACTGGGTGATATACTTGTTTATATTACATAATGTAATGATAACATAATGTTCTTAATATGAAAATGGTACAATTATCTATAAACATAGCACCCAAAGATAACCACTGTTAACATTTATTTGATATTCTTCCAAATGTTTTTCAGTACAGGGGTGGATAATAGATAGATGAACACTTAGGCAAAATGGTTAATTTTATAAACAATACAGAATAACACTATACATATAGATTTTGCAAACTTTTTCAGCTTATGGTATATTTTGAACCTCTTTCCATGTCATAAATAACAATCCACATTATAGTACCTGCTTACACTTTCATTTTATAGTTTTACACTACATGTTAGTTGAACAATGCCCTTCTAGTAATCATTTAAGAGACTTCTAATTTTTCATAATTTTGAACATTGAAGTAAACCTTACATGTTTATCATTGTTTATCTGATATATACTTTGAGTACATGCTGGCTTGAAGAGGGTATTCTGTTTCAGTTAGCCTGAGTACTAGAAAAGGTTTTCTAATTTAGACTCCCAGAAAGAAGATGAAAGAGAACCTATTCCCCTTGTTTTGTGCTACAACAAATGCAATTGTTCTTTTTATTCTTTTCTCTCTAATAAGATTTATTTTAAATGAATCTGTGCTTTATTAGTTATATAATTTCTAAGAGGTTTAGCACCTTTTGATATGTCCACTCTACCGCTATCTTTTAATAACTATTTCCCTATTGACCTACATTTATATGTACGGTAGTATGTCAGCATTTTACCTGTTAAATATTGTCATTGTATTTTATTAAGGTTGTCAACCTTCTAGTTCTTATATATTTAGGAAGACTCTTTCTTAGTGAGGTGTATGTCTTTTAATAAACTTTTACCTACTACAAAGGTTTAATTTCAGTTAGGCTATCTAATCAGCCTTGCCTCTCTATTAACTGCTTTGAGTGTCATATTTGGAAAAATGTCTCATATATTTTTCTTTAAACACATTTAGGGTATGAGAATTAATATTTAACTATTTCACATGCGGTTTATTTAAGCATAAATCATAAGGAAGGGATTAAAATTTAATTTTGTTTTGTTTCAAATGATAAATCAGTTCATTCATTTGACAAATATTTATGGAGCATCTACTATGTGCTATCATATGATCATGAACTAGACCTGCACATCTCAAGCCTTGAGGTGCTTATCATTTAGCAAAACATAAAAAGAAACAAGAAAACAAACCAATAGATAAGAACAAAATTGTGAAAAGTGCTACCAAGCAAAAGAATAGGTACCCTGATGCGGAGAACAGGGAGAGACAAATTTAGATAAGATGACTAAGTAGAGCCTTTCAGAAAAATGAAAACTGAAGGACAAGAAAGAGTCAGCCATGCAGAGAGAATACTGGGCTGTGAAAACAGAATAGGTAAAGGATTAAAATTAGGAAAAATTCTTAAAATGTTCAAGAGGCTGAAATAAATTATTCAGTCTTTGTGAAGTGATTTTTACTCACTTTCTCCTGGATTCATTAGCAATCAAGGTAATATAAATTAACCTCAAAGTAAGACTATATTATACTCATAGCAAATTAGCAAAAAATCTTAATCTTAGCATGTTTTGCTGAGAATGTGGAATAATGACTTAGTAATTCCATTTCTGGTTATATGTCCTTGAGAAACTCGTGTACACAGGTCAAGATTAACTATATAATAATGTTCATAACAGTATTATCACTGTATCCAAAAAGTAACCCCAACAATAGTAAAATAAACAAATTTTGGTATATTCTACAATGGACTATTATATGGTGATAATTATATAATGATAATGAACCAGCTACACCTATGTAAAGGAACACAGAAGAACCTCAGAAATATAATGAAGCAAAGTACAAAATATAAATGGCACATTTTGTTTATCTAAAAATCAAAAACAGACAAACAAGAGTGCTTAGCAAAACACATATAAGTGGTAAAAATATAAAGTATTGCTAGAAATGATAAATGTCGAAGTCAGACTATGGGAGAAGAAAGTTATGATCAGGTAGAGCTTCTAGGATACTGGAAAAGTTCTGTGTTTTGAATAGGGCAGTTGTTGGATGGGCTTCACTTCAAGGTAAGCGTGGACAAAAATGTTACATGTACTATTTTCTATCAATGTTTTGACATAGGCTTATCATTTATCAGTTTATTTCTACCAGTGTTTAATCCCATTTCATCTGTACTCTCCTTTCCCTTTCAAACATCTATTACATTTCCCAGAATCCCTTATCTGCAGAATTCCTTTTAGAGCCTATCAATGAAAAACACATATTAGATACAAAAGAAAAAAAAAATGGCATAATCTATTGTTTACCCCACACAGCACTGGGCACATACTTGGGCTTGAGAAGATACCTACCTGAGGCATCTCTCGGGGTCCTGTGAATCATTTGATGTTACTGGCAACGAAGATCACTGACAATGGGTTTCGATTTTCAACTCTCTGATCTCCAAAATACTAACAGCAACTTTCTTTGACTCTTATTATCCCAGTCTTTCCCATGTGATGTATATCCCCATTTCAAATCTAATCCTACTTGAAACACCTAGAGAAGTTTGTGTATTCCTGACCAAATCATGACTTACATGTTATATTTCATAATTTTTAAAGTAACAAAAAATGAATCTCTCTTGTCTAGTTTAAGCTTCTAGACATTTAGCATTTCTGTCTCCAAATACAATAACTTATATTTGCATAATCATTTATAATTTCTAACCTACTCTTTCATTTGTTATCTCATTTAATGACATTTTATGCATCTCACAATCATTTTATTTGTAAATACACGAATAATACTTTGCAAAACTCTGCAGTCAACAAAATCCTTTTCATCTCAGTCAACTATACCAATATTGCTCTAAGGCTAGTTTTATTGCTTACCCCATTTTTAGCTGAGAAAAACTTATTTAATCACTATTTTATTTGAGTAAGCAAATAAATCTTATCTCATGATATTTCTACTCTTTAGTAATATATGTATCTGTATATTTTAATTGATATTAACTTTGAGTTAGTCCTCCTAGTATTTTATATGGTTGAACCTATGTGGCATAAATATTTAGAAACTGTGAATATATTTAAAAATGCTTTTAATTCATGTTAGCATATTGCACCTGAACTATAGTCATATCCCTATACTTCATTTTCTATATAGTATTCGGGCTCTGGGTGGAAATTATTTCAATTCTGAGAATAAAAATCCTCCAGTGGTCAAAACGTAAGAACATTTCAAAGAAAGTGAAGATAAATGAGAAATCTAAGAAGCTGGTGAAAATTCAAAATACACGAGAGTTTGCCTCTCAAGAATAGGGCTTAATTCTGGTTGGAGTTAGGAGATGCTAATATTTTGGTATACAGAATAAGTGCTGAACAGTTTCATGTTAGCTTACTTAACAATTTATCTTTTT
Source organism: Solenodon paradoxus (assembly GCA_004363575.1). Taxonomy (NCBI): domain Eukaryota; kingdom Metazoa; phylum Chordata; class Mammalia; order Eulipotyphla; family Solenodontidae; genus Solenodon; species Solenodon paradoxus. The sequence goes on along the minus strand of RJWH01000619.1, from coordinate 123,729 downwards.
TGTTCACAATGCTATAGTCATTTTAGAATACTGAAACTGCATGTCTGTCTATATTTCACATAGTGCCCACCACAAGATTTCTAGTGTCCTTTGCCACCAATTTTACCCTTTGTTCCCCCCAACCCAATACCCCAAGTAGCCACACTCCTGTGTCCTGTAATTTTGGGGGAATTTGTATGTTCAGTTATTTCATTTCACTATATTCCTTATGAGTGAAAACATCTTGTATATCTCTTTTTCTTTATGACTTCTTTCACTAAATGATCTCCTCCAGTTCCATCCAGATTGTTGCAAAAGGCATGATTTCATCTTTTTTAATAGCTGCATAGAATTCCATTGAGTATATGCACACAGTTTCTTTTTCAAGTCATCTGTTAATGGGAATTTAGGTTGTTCCATGTCTTGGCTATTGTGAACTGTGCTGCTGTGAACACAGGGGTGCAGATATTTTTCTTGATTAGAGATTGTGCATCCTCTAGCTCTATGCCCAGGAGTAGGATTTCTGGAAAAAATGGTAGATCCATCTTTATTTGTTTGAGGACTCTCCATACTGTTTCCAAAAAGGTTGCACCAATTTACATTCCTACCAATAGTGCAGGAGGGTTCCTTTTCACCACACCTCCTCCAAAACCTGTTTCCAGACTTTTTGATAAAGGCCATTCTCAGTGGTGTGTGATAGTATCTCACTGCAGTTTTTATTTGCATTTCTCTGATAATGAGTAATATAGAATATTTTGTCATGTGTCTATAAGCCATGTGTGTGTCTTCTTAGACAAATGACTATTCAGTTCTTCTGCCCATTTTTGGAGTGGGTGGTTTGCTTTTTTATTGCTGAGGTCTGTGAGCTCTTTATATATTTTGGAGACAAAGCTCTTATCTGATGTATGCTGTGTGATATCTCCTCCAATTTCCTGTGCCACCTTTTTGTTTTAGTGGTGGGTGTGAGAGATTGAGTCTTTGTTTTTTCCTGTGCAGAAGTCTTTTTCTGTTAGATGCAGTCCCAATTGTTTAGTTTTGCTTTGGTTTCTTTTATTGCAGCTATTCCTTCCCCCAAAGACATCTTTGAGATTGAGGTCATGGAGTACTTTTCCCACATTTTCTTCTAAGTATTTTATGGTCTCAGGTCTAATGTCCAGGTCTTTGATTCATTTTGAGTTAACTTTTATGTATGGCACTAATGAATAATCTAGTTTCTTCCTCCTCTTCTCTCTCCTCTCTTCCCTCTCCTTCCTCTCCTTCCTCTCCTTCCTCTCCTTCCTCTCCTTCCTCTCTCTCTCTCTCTCTCTCTCTCTCTCTCTCTCTCTCTCTCTCTCTCTCTCTCTCTCTCTCTCCAGTTTTCTCAACAGAATTTGTTGAATAAATTTTCCTTCATGCTCTTGGCACCTTTTTAACTGTTCACATAGGTATTATTTAACAACTTAACTTTAGCTAACTAAACATCAGAAAAGTTTTACAGGTTAATTTTTATTCCCTTTTACAGAACAGAGAGCTAAGGCAATACATTTTCCATCTATGTATGATGGTCTTTAACTTCATCTAACACTCTGTACTTTCTTTAAGACCTCAATGTCCTGTAAATTTTGTAATAATTGGAGAATTTTAACCTTCGCATTTCAAGAAGTCAAGTTGCTTGCCATGGTGTTGGAAGACAATTCTCTATGTATTACTAACAGTTCTTTATGTCTTCCAAACAGAGGAATTGACAGTATTTGTTCCAGACTATCTTTCTGAGGACAATTTATATAGCAAAAAACCTTGAAAGTTAGACACAGCACTGCCCTCTTGGGCAGCAGGTAAATTTACCTGTTGTCAAGAACAATAAAAATAATGTCTTTCTCTGAGGCAAAAGTTGGACATGTTTCCTGGCAGCCTTCTTGTAAAAGATTCATGTTTCCTAAGCTAAAGATTCCTCAGCTATGACACAAATTCAATGTGGCTGTTCTGAATCACCTGCTGGTTATTAGGAGAAAGACCTAGACTAACATAGCATGAAGCTCATGCTGTCTGCTGTGCTGTGAGTAATAAAGTTCTTTGTCTCTGATGCAAGAGTTTCATATCTTGTGCCGGATTCCACAAAATTGTGGAAAATTTTGTCAAAATTGATATAAAATCTCTAACCCTCTACAGTTTTTGACACAGTTCTGCTCGGTTAAATTGTGAGATTTGGATTGAAACAGAGCTAATCTAATCTGTAATCTGTGTAGTTAATCTATAAACTGAAACTGAGCCTATCATCTCCCTTTTTCTAACTATTATATCTAACAAGGACTAGATCTTCTATTATGCAGAACTCAGAATCTCTATACTTTTTAACAATGCTAAATATTTGGTCATTATTCTCTCTAATGCATTTTCAATCTTGTTTCTGTCTCTGATGGACTATCCCTGAATATATATATATATGTATATATATATATATATATATAATTATTTATTCTTTTATGGTCCTGGAAACTGAAAGTCCAAAATTATTACTAAGCCAAAATCAAGGTGTCCACAGGGCAGTACTCCTTGCAGAACCTTGCAAAATTTTATTCCTCATCTTCCCATCTACTTACCTTCCAGTTTCTGGAAGATGCTTGTATTCCATGACTTGAAGCCATGTCTCTATCTCTGTTTTACATCATCAGGGTATGTGTATATGCTTAAAATCTCTCTGTGCCTCCTTTTTACAAAAATATATGTGTGATGCATACATGGTCAAATAATTTACAACAAAGAAGTCAAGTTTATAGAATGGAGAAAGGAAAGTCTTTTCAACAAAGGGTGTTGGGAAAATTGGAAAGCCATATGCAAAAGAATGAAACTAGATCATTTTCTAACACCCTACACAAAAATTAACTCCAAATAGGTTAGAGACTTGGATGTAAGCCCTTAAAACATGAAATTACACAAAAAAAAACATAGGCAATACATTCTATGACATCAGTCTTAGAGGTTCCTTTAAGGACTCAAACTCTAGCAGCAAGGGAAACAAAAACAAAATTAATGGTTTGCTTTCAATTCAACAAATTATTTTCAAGAAATATGTGAAAACTGAAATGCAACAGAACTTTTCTTCTATAGTTTAATCTCAGTAAGCTGTCTTTTATACATCTAAATTGAAACAGTATCTTTAAATACTTGATTAATTTAAAAATTATGGTAAGTTGGCATATACAAGAGCATAGGTGTGTGCAAATAAAATACAAAGCCAAATAAACAGGAAAATATCTTGCAAATATGTAGATTATAAGAGATGTTAACAAAAAAAAATTTTGACCTTACTGATCTCTAAGGGAAATTTAATAGCATATTAAGACAAACCCAGGAGCCACAAGGAAACTTTAGTAGGTGGTGGTATGTCCACCCTGAATGTGGTGATAGTGTCACAGATATTTGCCTAAGTCCAAACTCATCAAATTATGTGCATTAAATGTGTATAGTGTAGTTATATTAATCAAAGGAAAGAGTACAATAAACATTTTGAGACAATCAAGGCCTCTAAAACTGTATTTCTGATACACTTTTTTTAAAAAAGCAATTGAAGCAGACTGTCCGCCAAAATGAGAGACTAACAACTCAGAGGGAGTCATGAGTTCTTAGGAAAAGAAGAGAAAACATGAGCCAAGCAGGAGTGCTTTTTAGGAAAATGATGAAAGCACATTTCAAGCACTTCAAGTTGACAGCTGGTCTGGAAAATAACTCAATGGGGAGAATTGTCATAAGATCTATGATAAGTATAAGAATCCCTTCAATATAATACAATATGATCATTAGAATTCCTAAAGTATTTGTTTTAATATGTTTACATAACAAAGGGAAAGGATAGAGTTAATTTGTTGGTTTGTTTTCCCTACTCCCCAACCCCCATGACGCTAACTCAAGTCCTTGGGTTTTACCTGCACTTCAGCTACCTGAGCCAAGAGGTCACACCAGGATTCATTAGTTTGAAAGCAATGAAAACTCAGCAAAAAAAAAAAAAAAAAAGATATATCATTACTTTTATTAAATAATCAATGATAAAGAAATTTTAGAAAAACTTAGAATAATCAACAACAGTTCAACTATGAAAAGCAGGTACAAAGCCATAATAATATAAAACCTAAACATGAGCTAAAAGTATAATATAATATAAAGGCTAGAGAAGGATAGGAGTTATGCAAGTGGGAGGGGTCAGTAAAGTTGCTAATCCTCATCTTCCTTTGTAGGAAATGCATGTATAATAATACCAACAGAAAAATCAAGACATAACCACGTAAGAATGATATTTGGCTCCACACATGTAAACATTAAAGGAGACAGTTGAAGAGTTCCTCTGGGAAGCAGACTTGCTGCTGCGCTAACACATCTCACAGACTGTTTGACTTTTTAAAGCAAGTACAGGCATGACTTTGATGTAATTAAAAATACATTTAAAAATAAATATGCACAGTTCTATGTATATCAATTAAGTAATTTTAAATGTTCAATAAGTTTTTCAAAGTGTATTAACTCAGTGGACAGAAGTGTCTATCTTGAGATATGACGCCTTGTATTAGTTAAAACTAAGAAATAACACTTTTTAGTCCTAAGAAAACAAGTAATACAGACCGTAATTCAAATAAAGAATACATTATGCAAAGATGATGGTTAAAGACACTGGAACTCTGGTTGGTGTTGGGTGTGATGTGAATACAGACTCATGCAATTTCAATATCTCAAAATGCATATAGCATTGTGAACAAGATAAATAATAAATATTACTATTTTTTACAAAAAATAATTAATTAAAAGAGAATATATTATTAAAGAACATTCATCTGGGAGCAAGATAATGCAAATTAAGTAATATGAAAGCTTTAAAAATCCTATTTTCCAATGTGATGTTTCTTTGAAGACATTAATTCTTTGTATCTTATCAGGTACCTTTAAACACAATAAGTAAAAGAACTTTCTACTGTAAATATTCTGATGAGATGTCACAGGAATATTAAATTAGGGTTTGAAAAAATTATAAAAGATAAAGCCCAGGCAGGCTTCATCTGAATTTTTTCTACTACATACAGTATTTTTTTATTTTTAGTAATTATTCTACACATATAGTTATAAGCAAGACTGTCAACGCCCACAGTAGTAACTGTAAGAAAGCTGAGAGATTCAAATCATTGAAAACAGATTTGAATCATACAAGTCCCTGCTTCATAAGCTGTTGTTAGATTTGATTATAACCAAAAAAACACAATGCTATATCTCTAGAGCTTATTCATCCTGCTAACTAAAACTTTAAACCAATTGATTAGTAGTCCCCCTCTTCCTAGCCTCTGGAACCACTAGCATACCCTTTGATTCTAAGAATTTGACTATTTTAGATACCTCATATCAGTCAAATATAGTCTTGTTTCACTTAACACAATGCCTAAACATTTCATCCGTATTGTTGCATATTGCAAAATTTACTTCTTTCACAGGGTTGATTAGTATTCCATTGTGTGTTTATACTATATTTTCTCTATTTTCTGTCAATGGAGATTTGGGTTGTTTCTACATCTTGTCTTTGTGGATAGTGCTGCAATGAGCTTAAGAGTGTAGATATCTCTTTAGGATCATAATTTTCATTACTTTGAATAAATATTCAGAATATTGCTGGATCATATTGCAGTTCTGCTTTCAATTTTTAAGGACCTGCCATACTGTTTTCCATAGTGCCTGCACCATTTGCATTCCAGCAACAGTGCACAAAGATTCCCTTTTCTCTATGTCCTTGCCAACACTTGCTGTCTCTTGGTGTGTTGTGTTTGTTGATAGCAGAAGATGTGAGGTAATATTCCAGTATGTTTGAATTTTAATTTTCCTGATGATTAATGGCAGTATTTGTTCATATACCTATTGACTGCTTATATATCATCTTTGGAGTAATGCCTGTCTTTAGTCCATTTTTAAGTCAAGTTATTTAGGTGGCATTTTTTTTTTCTATTGAGCTGTAGGAGTTCCTTATATATTTTGGAGGATAACCCCTTCTCAAATTCATATTTTGCAAATATTCCCTCCCATACCTTAAGTTCATTTTTTCATTCTGTTGATTGCTCCTTTATTCAGTCAAAGTACTTAGTTCGAAATAGTCCCCCTTGTTGGTTTTTGGATTTGCTGCCTGTGATTTTGGTATCAAATCTATGTAACAATTGCCAAGACCAATGTCATAAAATTTTTCTCTGTGTTTTCTTTCAGGAATTTAACAAGTTTTGGTCTCATATTTGTCTTTAATTCATAATGGTTTGATTTTCATATATAATATATATGGGTCCAATTTCATTTTTTTCATGTGGATCCACACTTTTAATAAAGGCAGATTTACCTGGCCCAATAAAAATATGTATTTGAAAAATTATTAGAAAATATAACACTCTCCCAAAATGTACAAATAAATATCAATTCACAAACATCTCTCAAAAGAAGTATTAATCTATGCAGAAGATAATATATTTATCCTCATTTCTAACAAACCGGATCAGTATATCTCAAACTTGAGAATTCTTTGACCTTGAGAATACACATATACTGACCCCAGTGACAGGAAAATCTAATCTTCCTCCAAAATGTAAACAACATCACTTAAAATGATGCCATGATCAACACAAATTTGAACTGAACTGAAATGGACACAATTTGGTTACAAGGTAAGCATGCAGACAACCCCATAAAAAGCTGTATACTTTTTCAGATGTGTATGGAAAGAAAATACAAAATTTCAAATTCTGATAGAGAACATATCTGTAAATCATGTAATCTGGGGTCTAGTTCAAGAAGTACCATACTAGGTCATTCTAGGAAAGAGCTAATCATGAAATATTTTATTACATCAATAAGAGAAACTGTTGCAACCCAACCTAAGCCAAAATGTGAGCAAAACTTGAAATAGACTTTGTGGGAATGGCTATCAGTGCCAACAGTATTGGCAATGGTGATGTTTAATGCTAAATGCTACTTTACCATGGAGATATGAATTCATCCACTACACCAGTTTGCTAATACTTAACATTTACAAAAACCATTTCACAAAGATATTAATAAGTTGATTTGAGCTTCATTTACTCCAAACCAAAACAAATACAAAAACTATTAACTTATATAAAAGGTTGCAGACCACTAAAAAATCATGCCTATTGGCACAGGGTTTTAAATCAAATTTCCCAAGGGTAGCATAATGCAGAATAGAACTGAAATCCAAGTTGATTTCTTCATTTGTAGGTAAGTTTAGTCATACTGGGTTACTACTCAACCCAAATCTTCTGCATTCTCTTTTTAATGTTGAACTGAATTTTTTTAAGTTAAAGGAAGAAAATAATAATATGAAACTATATGTTGAAATTGGGTACCTATTTACCTTTTGAGTTGGGAAACATAAATGAGATTAAGAAGATAATAGATTCTTCAGAGCATTTTGTTAATAGTATCTATTAAGTTAAGACTCTTAATAAAAACACATGTGCATTAGAAAGTGTTTAGGTACTAAACTGCACATGGTTGAGCTTAACTATGGGAGTCCCACTCAAAAGACTGAAAGAGGAATTGCAAGAATTGTGTCAAGATGTCTGAAAAAAAGAACTTAGTTTTTGTTTTTTTTTCTCAAGTTATTAGGTCAGTAAATGTGAGAAGATTGAAAATTCTGAAACACTCACTTTGAATGAAATAGTTTCCTCTAAGAGTTTAAGTCTCTCTTTTTCCTTTGATTTTGGGGGTACAATAGAAATTACTTATGGTACACTAATTTTGAAGATATTGAAAAATACATACCTAATTAGGATTATTTGTTTCTCATTTTGACTTCTGATCTAACATACAGCATATTTTACTGGAAAACTGGAGGACTCTCATTTCTCCCTTTCTCTGAGTCATTTACTAGTTGTGAAAACTTAAGTTAGCAATTCAAGTAATCTATGTCACAGTTCCTCCAGAAACAAAATAGGAATAATGGCATCTGTCTAAAGACCATATGACTGTATCAAATAAGATTTTTAAGTACCTTTCCAGGGTTGCAGTGAATTACCATGAAAGTGCCTTATAGGCCTGAACAGGCCCACTAGTGCCAGTTCAGCCTGCTCACAGAATAAGTTCCTGTGAGTTTCTGTGAAAAAATCAAGGAGCCCCATCTGGACCAGCCAAGGAACAGCCCTGAGTGTTGGGGAAAATCCCAGAGAGGAGAAGACCTGCCCCAACCAGCTGACAGCACAGGAGTGGCTGGGATTCCTAGATCCCAGCTGGCCTGAGTGATCCAAAGGCTCCATTGCTAAGTGACCACGCCTACCTATATATGAGGGACCCTGTCTGCTGTTGAGTTGAGCAGCACAGCTGGCTGATATGCAGTATCTCACACAGAGATGACAAACAATCTGCAACTGCTTCACCATCCCCAACAGTCCAAAGCCACAATTGCCTAAAAAATAAACAATAGAAAGAGAAAAGTAAAACCTAAGCATCAAACACATGACAAAGAGGAGAGACATACCAGAATTCCCAAATAAACAAAGCACAACTAGGTCAAAAACAGGAAGAGATCAGGAGCTCCCCAAAGAAGAAATCGAAGGACACTGAATATGATGACTTAACAGAAAAAAGAATGCAAAGTGCTTCTTATAAAAAAAAATTGACTGTCCTGAAAGATGCATATTTAACTCCCTCCTCAAAGGGAAATATAAGACATCAGAAAGAAGCAATAAATTATAAGGAATACTTCACCAAAGAGATTGAGGCTATAGAGAAAGCTCAAATGGAGTTACTAAATGTGAAAAATACAGTCAACGAATTGAAGACAAACAATAAAATTTCCACAAACAGGCTTAATCTCAGTTAGGAATGAATCTCAGAAATTGGAGACAAAAAAAGATATAATTCTCAGGGAAGATGAGAAACAGGTTGAAAAACAAAAAAAAAAAAAAAAAAAAAAAAAAAAAA
>RJWH01000619.1:0-114719 GCA_004363575.1 Solenodon paradoxus | reverse complement strand
GTCCAAGAAACAAATAGAATACAGGGGTTCCTAAATGCAAAAAGATCTACACCAAGACAAATAATACTAAAATTAGGAAAATCCAATAATAAAGAAATCTAAGGGCTGCAAGAGAAAAGAAAAACATAACCTACAAAGGTACACCTACCCAGCTATCATCAGAATTCTCGCTAGAAACTCTATAGGTCAAGAGAGAGCAGAAAAACATATTCAAAATGCTGAAAATAAAAACTATGAACCAAGAATACTCCACCCTGCAAAAGTATGATGGAGAAATAAATGTCTTCAATGATAAAGAAAGGTTAATGGATTTTTCACCACCAGACCTGTCTTTCAAGAAATGTTGAAAGGAGTATTAAAACAGGAAAAATGCAAAGAACAGATGTGGAGAATATTAACAAACAGAAAAATAGAGTCAGAAGCAAAGTCAGGACCATGAGAAAGAATGAAAGCACACTAAAGGGGGGAAGAAAAACACAAGTTGTGACATCAGAAAAGACTATAAAATTAAGCTATAGGTGAAACACAAGGTAGCAGCAAAACTAATCTTACAGAAATACATACATGGAGGCAACTACCGGTGGCCTAGCAATTTAGTATACCAGGCACAGTTCACATACATCCCAAGGTCACTGGTTCAAGAACAAGGGCCAGAGTGAACAACCAAGGTAAATAAAATAAATAAAATGCTTTTTCCTTCTCTCTCTTCCTGCTTGCCTACCCGCATTCATCCCTGCCTGCACCTTTCCTCTAAAATATAAATATATAAAACTATAAATAGAAAGACAAAGAAGCAGATAGTATAAAATTAACACCAAAATTGATTGAAAGTCAAAGGCAAACAAAGACAAATGGAAAAGAAGCAACAATAATATAAAACTAATTTTAAAAAAGGATCAAATGACAGTCATAAACCCCTACATGTCAATAATTATGCTAAATGTGACTGAAATGAACTCATCAATCAAAAGACAGAGTGAGTGACTAGGTGGATCAAAAAAGTAGGATCCATTGATATTATGCCTACACGAAACCCACATCAGATCCAAATACAAACACAAGTTGAAAGTGAAGGACTATAGAAAATTATATCAAAATAACAGGGATGAAAGGAAATCAGGAACTATAATATTAATATCAGACAAGTTAGTCATCCACCTAGAAGATGCAAGACAAGGCAAAGACAGACACTACATCATAGTCAAGGGGTTAAACCATCGAGAAGGAATAACTGACACTAATATATATGTACCCAAGGGTGTACCACCTAAATGTATGTATATATACACACACACACGTATATATACACATACATACACACACAAATACTAAGAGAACTGAAGAGTAACACTGCCAACAACACAATAATAGAAGGGAACTTTAACACCCCTCTCATATCAGTAGATCAACTTGGGAGAAAATCAATAAAGAAATAAAGGTCCTCAATGAAGAAATAAATCACATGGACCTAATAGACTTATACAGATACTTCCACCACAATTATACATTTTTTTCAAATGCACATGAGACATTCTCAAGGACAGACCATGTTCTGGGACATAAATCAAGTCAATAAATTCAGCAAGACTGAAATTATAAATAGCTTCTTCTCAAATAAGAGTGTAAAATTAGGAATGAGCCATAAAGATGTAAAGATTAAACAATATGCTTCTGAACAATTCCTGGATCATTGAGGAAATTAAAGACAAAATTTACAGTTATCTGTAAACAAAAATGAAGAGATGAGCTATCAGAACATGTGGGATGAAGCGAATGCAGTTCTAAGAAAAAAGTTTATAGCAATACAAGTACATATAAAAAACCAAGACATAACTCACATTAAGTATCTAACCACACACCTGTGGGAACTAGAAAGCAAAAACAATTGAAACAAAAAAAAAAAATCAGTAGAAGAAAAGAATTAAGAAAACTCATAACAGAACTAAGTGAAATTGAAAAAAGACCACTCAAAGAGCTGGTTCAATGAAAAAGTAAACAAAATTGACAGACATGTAGAGAAGAAACCCTAATAAGAAGAATCAGGAATGATAGAGGAGAAATCACCACAGACAGTCCAGAAATACAAAAGATTTTAAGAGATTATCATGAACATCACTATGCCAACAAATTCACCAATCTTAAAGAAATAGATTTCTAAAAATCCACAGCCTTCCAAAATTGATCCAGGAAGAGCTAAATAACTTGAACATACCAATCACAAGTGCATAAATCAAAACAGTAATAAAAAGCTTCCCTCAAAAGAAAGCCCAGGACCAAATGGCTTCACTAGCAAATTTTGCAGAACATTAAAAGATGATCTAACACTCATCCTTCTTAAACTCTGAAAAAATTGAGTAAAGGAAACTCCCAAACATATTATGTAAGACTAACATTACACTGATTCCAAAATCAGGCAAGGACAGCACCAAAAAGAAAATTACAGACAAATATCACTGATGAATTATTTTTAATAGAAATGTTTATTATTTCTTTAGTTCACACTGCTAAATTCCTTTTAGGATACTGAAATTGCACATATTTCACCCCACACCCACTAATGAATTTAAATACAAAAATTCTCAACTAATATTTAGCAAACTGAATTCAACAACACATTAAAAAAAATTAAACATCATGACCAAGTGGTATTTATTTCAGAGATACAGGAATGGTTCAACATATACAGATCTATCAATGCAATACACTACATCAACAAAGGTAAAAATGTAAATTATCTAATCACATCATAGACTCAAAAAAGCATTTGACAAAATTCAACAGTCATTCATGGAAGAAGAAAAACTTTTGCTTAATGGGAATAGAGGGTACATACCTCAACCTAATAAAAGCCAAATATGACAAACCCACAGCTAACATCATATTCAATGAGGACAAAACTGAAAGTGTTCCCCTAAGAGCTAGAAAAAGGGAATATGCTCACTCTTACCACTACTATTTAGTTTTTGAAGTCCTGAGCAGAGTAATGAGGCAAGAAAAGAATATCACATGAATCCAAATAGTAAATGAATAAATAAAATCATCATTATTTGCAGATGATATAATATTATACCTAGAAAATTCAAAAGACTATAACAAAAAAAACTCTTAGAAACAATAAACTAATACTAGAAAATGGTAAAATATAAAATCAATAGAATTTTATATGTAAACAATGAACTGGAGGAAAGAGAAGTTGAGAAAGAAATCCCATTCACGATCACACCAAAAAAAAGATAAATACCTAATTATAAACTTAGCAAAAGAGGTGAAACACTTAAACAGCAGAAACAAGACACTACTAAAGAAAACAGAAGACAAAGAGATGGAAGAATATTCCACGGTCACGGATCAGAAGACTTAACATAGTTAAACTGTCCATCAAACCCAAAACAATATACAGATTTAATGCAATTCCTATTAAAATTCCAGGGACATTTTTCAAGCAAAATGAATAAATAATTGTTTATTCAAGGTTTTTAATGGAGACAAAAACCAAAGTTTTCCACCTAAAAAAAGAAGAAGAGTGGAGGAAGCACACTCTCTGATTTCAAACTATACTACAGAGTGACTGTCATCAAAACAATATGAAACTGAAGCAAACAGATCAGTGGAAATAAATTGAATGCCCAGAAACAAAATCACATGTATAAGGGCAGCTAATCTAAAACAAAGGAGCCGAGAACATACAGTTGAGTAAGGAAAATCTATTTAAGATATGGTGCTGGGAAAATTGGACAGTAACCTGTCCCCCCCAACACACACAAAAAAATGAAACTAGATTAACTGCTAATACTGTACATAAAAAATTAACACAATATAGATCAAATTTATGAAACCATAAAATACAGAAAGGAAAACACAGGAAAAACACCCCATTATATCAATCTCACAGATACTTTTGGGGAAGTAACACCTATGGCAAAGGAAACTAAAGCAAAACTACACAACTGGGACTATGTCAAACAAAAAAGTCTCTGTACAGCAAAAGAAACCACCACTAAAACAAAAAGGCAACCCACTGAATGGGAGAAGATAGTTGCACAACATATGTCAGACTAGAGGTTAATCTCCAAAATATATAAAGAAGCCACATGCCTCAGCAACAAAAAGCAAATGAACCACTCAAAAAAATAGGCAGAATGGCTAGACACCTCTGTAGAGAAAACATATAGATTACCTACAGATACATGAAAAATGTTGTACATCACTCACTGTCAGAAAAATACAAATCAAATCCGTGAGATAACATCTCCCACCGGTGAGAATATACTATATCAAAAAGACTAAAAACAGTGTTAGAGAAGATGTAGATAAAAAGGAACCCTCCTACCCTGTTGGTGAGAATGTAAATTAGTGTAACCTCTTAGGAAAACAGTATAAAATTTCTCAAAAAATAAAGATGGATCTACCATTTGATTTAGCAATCCCATCTCTAGGAATATACCCAGAGAAGATAAAAATTCTAATCAGAAAATATATCTACATCCCTATGTTCACAGCAACACAATTCACTATAGCATGGAAACAACTTAAATACCTGTCAACAGATGGCTGGATAAAGAAGCTGCGGCATATAGACTCAATGAAATTCTATGTAGCCTGCTAAAAAATATTAAACCATACCATTTGCAACAATCTATGAAAATGGAGGGAATCCTGCTAAGCAAAATAAGCCAGAAAGAAAAAAAAAAGGATAGCATCATTTCATCCATATGCAAAATATAAAGAAACAAAACAAACACAAATTCAACAAACTTCACAGGATGCAAAATTGTGTCTAGGGCAGTGGGGAAACAAGAGAAGGGAGAAGTTAGCAAGGCGGTGGAAAAGGGCTTGGGACTTTGCTGGTGAGTCATGTATGAAATGCACTCAGAGGTGTGATTTCAGTATCTTAAAAAGCATGTAGTGGAAGGTGGTCAAGATGGCAACCTGGTAGGATATGTTGGATTTCTTCTCCACAGAACAACTAGAAATTACCTACTCTTCAGTCAAACATGGTGTGAAATGGCTGGCCTGGAGGACTGTAGACATAGCAGCAGTAATCACCACCACAATGGCAGATGGAGACATCAGGGTTCAGAGCTACATCATGGATTCAGGACTCCCAGCCTCAAAGAAGCAGATCAGTAGTGGGAGTGGAGCCACTGGAAGAACCAAGCCTCCTAGGACTTGCTCTGATGGCAGTAAGGAGTCTGACCAACAAGACCAGGACACAGAGTGGGGGGAGAGGGTCTGGGAGCATAGTAGAAGGAGAAACAGTGACCCAGTGGTCTGAGTGGGAGCAACCCCTAACGAAAATCACATAGGACACTGCCATAACAGGAAGGCAGCTAGAATTCCCCACCCTCCATCTCTACTCATTCCACCATATTGCTCCAAAGTAACAGAATCCTCCCACCGGAAATCCTGCCCCTAGGTTTAAAGGAAGACAGTCCCAGAAAGAAGGAACCTTAAAGGATACCCACAGTGCAACCCTGTGAGTGGAGGCAGAACTGCAGCCCAATTGTTGATTGTGGGCAACAAGGTGGTTATCATTCAGAGCTGGGACAATGTGGGAAGGCTCTGCATCCCTCACACAAAATCCAAGTCCATAAGCTGAACTCTCAGGTCCCAATGCAGGAGCCACCTAAGAACATCAACAAATACAACCAGCAGTGATACCACAAAATTCAAGAATTCCCAGTGTTCAGATCAAGATCCATGTTTCTCTGATACAAGTTGATACCCTACACAAGGCCATCACTGCAGGGAAACCCAAACCACAGGAACATAAATAGAATGCCAAAAAGATCAAAGAAAAAGAGAAATATACACAAAATGATGGCTACAATTAAAAACCTAAGGGGAAATCTGAATATGACATACATGTGCAAACTACCTGAGGATGAATTTAGGGCAAAAGTGAAAAACATACTCATGGAAATCAAGAAAACAATAGAGGAAAAAAAAAAGGGAACAACAAAAAAGAGAGAGAAGAATCATATCATATCAAAGAAATGAAAAATAACTGAACTAAAGAACTCAATAGAGGGACTCAAGAATAGGATGGCTGAAGGCTCCATAGAATCATTGAGTTAGAAGATATGTCACAGGAATGCACTAAAGCAAACTAGCAAATATCTAAAAGGATGCAAAGAAATGAAGACAGTATTTGAGTCCTATGGGATAACATCAAAAGGAACAACATTCGCAGGAGTGCTAGAAGGAGAAGAGAGAGAAAGAGGTGTGAAGCTGTATTTGAGGAATAATAACAGAAAATTTCTCTAACCTGAAGAATGAAGAAAGCCTCCAGATCAAGAAAGCTCAAAGAATCGCCAATAAAAGAAACCCAAGGAGATCTACACTTAGATGCATTGTGATCAAAATGTCAAGAATACAAAAAAAAAAAAAAACCTTAAAAGTAGGCAGAGTAAAACAGTCTATAAGATTGTCAGCAAATTTATCAACTGAAATTCTACAGCCCAGGAGGGAATGGCATAAGATACTCAAAGTGCTAAAAGAAAAGAATTCTCAACCTAGGATATTATACCCTGCAAGATTATCATTTAGAAATGAAGGAAATTTTTTTTAAAAAAAGGCATTTATGAAAAGCAAATATTAAGGAATGCTCTACAAAGATACAGACACCCCACATAAAAACCATAAGAAGGCAAGTGTAAAAAATGGGGAGAAAGAGGAGAGAACAAAATGTGGGTCATTAGAATGAGTAGATAACTAATCTTTCAAATAAAAACAGGAAATAAACATGGAATTCTTAATGCTAACATCAGGGTAACCTCAAAATACATCTCCAGGGAAAAAGAGAAGAAAAGAAAATGGAAAACCAATTAAAACGTAACTACAATGAACCCACCTAAGAAGAGAAAGAGAAGAACAAAGACACTATATGGAACAAGGCAACACGCTAGAAGAAAATGAAATCAATAAAAACACATCAATTGAAATAGAAGCAGAAAGAATTAAATATCTTGAAATATACTTAACAAAGGAAGTGAAAGACCTGTACAATGAAAACTACAAGTTCTTAAAGAAAATAGAGGAGGACACAAAGAGATGTAAAAAAAATCCCCTGCTCATGGTTGGAAAGAATCAACATCATTTAAATGGTCATATTACCTAAAGCAATATACAGATTTAATGAAATGCCCATCAAAATCCCACAGGCTTATTTCTAGGAAATAGAACAAAAAAAATTCAAAATTTGTATGGAAGACCTTGAATAGCCAAAGCAATGATGAGAAAAAAGAACAAATCCAGAGGAATTACACTCCCAGACATTGAGTTATACTACAAAGAAATAGTGATCAAAACATTGTGGTACTGGAATAATTACAGAGGCACAGACCAGTGGACTAGAATTGAATCACCAGAAACTGATCCACTCACATACCATCAGTTAACCTATGACAAAAGAGCCAAAAGCATATGATGGAGAAAGGAAAATCTTTTTAATAAATGGGATAACTGGACAACCACATGCAGAAGAATGAAGCTAGATCACTCTCTAATACCACTCACAAAAATTAACTCAAAATGGACTAGAGAGTTAGACATAATATTAGAAACCATAAAATTCTTGGAAGACATCATTAGAAAGACATTCCATGACAACACCTTAGGGAAGCCTTTAGGGATTCAACTCCAGGATCAAGAGAAACAAAACGAAAAATAAACAACTGGGAGTACATCAAACTAAAAAGCTTTTTCACATTAAAAGAAAACATCACCAAAACAAAAACACAACGTACTAACAGAAAGAAGATATTTGCCTTTCATATTTTTGACAAGGGATTAAAGCCTAAAATATACAAAGAACTCATAAAACTCAATAACAGAAAAACAGGCAATCAAATCAAAAAATAAGAAGGGGAATTGGAGTGACATTTTGCCAAAGAGAATATACAGTCACATGAGAAGATGTTCCCACTTGCTGGCTGGCTCTCAGGGAAATGCAAATAAAAACAGCATGAGAGACTGACTCTTATCCAAAAGTATGGAAACAACAAATTTTGGCAAGGATGTGCAGAAAAGGGAACACTTTTATACTGCTGGTGGGAATGCAAACTGGGTGCAACCCCTATGGAAAACAGTTTGGAGATTCCTCAAAAAATTGGAGATGGAAATACCATATGACCCTGCCATCCCACTTCTGGATATTTGCCCAAAGGATACAAAAGCACTCACTCACAGAGTTGTATGTATCCTCATATTTACTGCAGCCCTATTCACAATAGTAAGAACTGAAACTGTCAGAGTGTCCAATGTCAGATGAATGGTTAAAGAAGATGTGGTGTATATCTATACAATGGAATACTACACAACCCTTAGCAGAGATTAAATCCTGTCATTTAAATCAACATGAATGAATCTAGACGGGGTTATGCTAAGTGAAATAAGTTAAAAGAAGAAAGACAGACACCAGATGACCTCATTCATACAAACTGAACAGACACAACAAAGGAACAGATGAAATAAAATGAACTCTTGGACACTAGTAACAAAACTGAAGGATGGGAGGATTGCAAATGGTGGCAGAGTCCACTGGACAATGATGAAGAACACTTGGTGATTTTGTGGAGGGCAGGGTGTGTTGACATATATCTGAGGAATGGGGAAACTACATATGGGGAACCTATACATATGAGTTTATTTTAATGTGTAGAACAAAAGGTGCTGCAATAAAAAGAAGGCAAAAAAATAAATTAAAATAAAGAAAAAAAGAATTACAATATCACCTAGTGATTCTACTCCTGGGTATATACCAAAAATAATTTAAAGTATGGACTCAGATATCTAGAAACCAATGTTCATAACAGAATTATTCACAAGGGCCCAGTGGTGGGAGCAATCAAGGTGTAAATCAGCAGATGAATGCATAAACAGAACATGGTAAAGGCATACATGGAATATTATTGAACCATCAAAAGAAATATAATTCTGATACATGTGTCAACATATATAAACCCAAAAAACGTTATACTAAGTTAAGTAAGCAAGACACAAAACAACAAATGCTATATGATCCACATATATGAGGGACCTAAAATAGACACAGAGACAATGTAGAATAAAGGTTACAGAAATTATTAGAGGAGAAAGCAGAGTAAGTATTTGATGAGTAGAGAATTTCTGTTTGGGAAGATAAAAAGTTCTGGAAATGGATAGCTTTGATGGTATTGTGACAACGTGATTGTACTTCGTGTCACTGAAGTATACACTTTAAAATGATGGAGATCATATTACATATATTTGCAAAAACAAAAGCAAAATACAAACCCAGTCTTCTCAGAAGATTGACTTTCAAGTTTCATAGTCATTCTGAATGGTACCAGTTCATTTCCTGACTCCTGATCTTAAAATAAATTAATGTGCCCAGCAGCCCACTCTGACTACATACCATCTCAGACATCAGATAATTCACTTTGACAGGTCAGGACACTGTTTATTGAGTCCATTTCACCTTTTTCTCACCCCCTCTCGCCTTCTCTCCTTCCTTTCTTTCTTTATAAAAAATAATAACACTAATGGTGATAGGCACACCCTGGTAGCATAGTGATTAGTTCCACCACCTCCAGCCCAACACAGTCCATATACATGCCAATGGCCCAGGTTTACATTCTGGGGCCTAGGGAATACAAGCACTATGAACAACTAAATAAAAATAAAATAAAGAAGCTTTTTCCTACTCTCTCTACCTACCTGCTTGCCTATTTTATTGCTTTTATTCCTGCCAGCACCTTTCCTTTAAAAAAAAAAAACACTAATGACAGCTAATTAGAAAATTTTTCAAATTTTTTCATTTTTCAAAAATCTAACAATTATATAAAAAATACAATGCACCTAGGAACAAACCTAACAAAAATTTATAAGACATATGGATAAAATTATAAACTTAACTGATGAAAATAAAGAAGGCTTGACTAAATAGAGAGATGTTAATGTTAATGCTGTGGAAAAAGAAAAGTCAATGTCTCATAAATGTAACTGAATTTCTTTTTATTCTATATAATTTCCACTAAATATAGCTATTATACAACCACCAGGTATCTGTCAATAATTCAAAATCTTTCATCTCCAGCTATCTCTCTTGAAATTTTTTTGAACATCCACTATATCCCAGGCAATAAAGAGCTTGCAACGCATCTGTTAATTATACACCCTATGTTTGCACCAGGATGTTCTCATATCTAACTTGTTAAAAATTAAATTCATGACAGAATCCTATATTAGTTAAGCTTAGGTTGGGTTGCAGAGAAATGTTCTAATCAAGATGTAGATTTGTATTTATACCACATTAAGAATATGAGGAAGATGTGATCTTGTGGACTACAGATAATGTTACCAAACATAGTCCATATGCATACCAAGACCCAGGGCTGGGGGAAACAATCAAGATGAACAACTAAATAAAGTACTTCTTCCTCTCTCTTCATTCTCTTACTGCCTGCCTGCCTGCCTGCCTGACTACTTGCCTTCATTCCTCCTGCCTGCATCATCTTTACCTTAAAAATAACAAAACAAACTACACACGCACAAAAAAAATAAATAAGTAGTCCAGTAGAATGGTTCCGTCATCATCAGACACCCTGTCTCCTTTCGTCTTTCTGGTCCACCATCATCAATGAATGGTTTTCATCCTTATAGTTGCTTTTTTGCCCAAAATAGCTAATAGACCTCTAGTCACCGTGTACTATCCATAGCAAGTATAAGTGAAGGATAAAGAGGAGAAGGGAAAAAGATGTGTGATTTCTTTAATGGAAATTCCCAATAAAATAGCTTCTATTCAATATCATTAATCAGAATTTAGGCACATAGTCGGTTCTATTTGCAAGAAAGACTAGAAATTATGTTTACT
Source organism: Solenodon paradoxus (assembly GCA_004363575.1). NCBI lineage: Eukaryota > Metazoa > Chordata > Mammalia > Eulipotyphla > Solenodontidae > Solenodon > Solenodon paradoxus. The sequence continues at coordinate 103,864 of RJWH01000619.1, read as the reverse complement.
GAAGTTTCAAAAAATTAGATTCCATTGTTATAGAAGAGAGGATTGGTTCATGACAAGTAAATATTTTGTACTGAATTTATCATCTTCATTAATTAAACCATCTGTTCTACATATGTTTCTTTTGATAAAAAGCAGGCCCACGCACCTTACACCCATACTAAACATGTCAACATTATCTTCAATTTTTATTTCAGTCTCAAATCAAGTCAGTTTTATCACAGAACTGACTAACAACTACTCTCTCTCTCCTTACTTACCATCACTATCTTATTTCAAGCCTTCGATATATTTAGTAGGATTCTTAGAAATGGCCTATGTCTCATCTTTCCCTCATCACTTGTCCCCAATATTCTGGTCCAGCCTCCAAATTTCCAGTAGTTACTGTTTGAAAAACATTTTTAATATATCTAATAGGCCTTAACATAGGTATACAATAAATACTAAATTTTTTAGTTTAATGATTAAAAAACTGGAAAAAATAAAATTTTTCAAAACAAAATTAGAAATCAAAAAATGCAGAAATTTTTTTCAAATTTTTTACTGGCTAGTTGAAACTGAAAAATATTTGTATTTGTAAATCCCTATTTCCTTATATAAAAAAAGTACACTAATTTATGGCTTGATAATAATTATAGAGCACATGATGCCTTTAAACTTCTAAACTTTTATTTAGTCACAAGTGTCTGTTATTTAATTAACACTCAACAATTAATTGTTCTCTGTTTTGAGAAGCTGTCAAATAGCTCTCAGAATTATAATGTAATTTGGCCAACTACAACTCAGTGATTGCTACATTAGAACTTGATGTATATTTGAATATGTATTAAGTCAGCAATTTTAGCATACACACTTAAATTTTAACAATGGAGATTTATTTAATTTTAGTAATTCAAAGAAGAGAGGGGAAGAAATGTATCTAACAGATTTTGTGCTTAATTAATATATAGGAAAACAGAAAAAATAATCCACAATATTAATAAATAGTGCTGGGACACAAAACAGTGAGTTACAAAGACAGAAATCATAATAAGCATCTCCTCTGACTACAAAGACAAAACTACAAATCAACCACAAAACGATAGAAGATTCCAAAATAAATGGAGACTAAACAAATGCTTCTGAATGACTCTTGGGCAAAAGAGAAAATGAAAACATTTTGAAAGTACATAGAGACAAATGAGAATGAAGACACGAGTTATCAGAATCTATGGGATGCAGCGAAAGTAGGTCTAAAAGCGAAGTTGATTGCAATCCAGGCCTACCTCAAGAAACAGGAAAATCACAAATAAACAACCTAACCCTACAACTAAAGCAACTAAAATATAACAACTGAAGCCAAAATAGTAGGAAAAAAGGAAGTTGTTGGGGGCAGAAAGCAGAGCAAAGACAAAGTGGGAGTTGGCAGAATATCAAGAACACCTCATCTGGAAAACCAGGCGAAGGCCACAGTGAGAAACCATAGGGGCAGTGTTTCTGTAACTGTTCACTCCCAAGAACAAGAAGATACAGTTATGTAGCCAAAAAGAACAAAAAGGCTGAATCAACAAATCCAATGTAAAAAAAAAATTGCTAGCATAGGCTGCTCAAGGCGTAAGCTGCTCAAGGCCATTCCGCATATGACTTCAATAAATAGGTGGAAGGCAGGGTATTCAGGGCTCTCAGTTCACGAGTCTGTTGACCCCCTGACCCCACCTTACTATGTCTCTCTCTCTGTGTTCTTAATCCTCTGCAGCACCCCTGCTTCTTCCCTATTCACTGGGAGAAATCCTGGCAGGAAGCATTAAAAACTCAAGCAGAAATAAATGAAATAGAAAATGCTATACTACAAAGCAATGGTGATCAGCACTATGTGGTCCTGGAATAGTAAAAGATCAGTGGAATAGAACTGAATCACCAAAAATTGACTCACTTACATATAATCAATTAAGTTATGACAAAGGAGCCAAGAGTATACAACGGAGAAAAGAATGTCTTTTCAATAAAAGGTGTTGGAAAACTGAATGTAATATGGAAATGAAACCAGACCACTCTCTAACCCCATTCACAAAAATTAATTCAAAACGGGCTACAGACTTGAGCAAAGCACCAGAAATGATAAAAGTCTTAGAAGACAACATAGAAAGACATGCCATGACATCAAGCTTTGAGAAGTCTCAATTTGAAGACTCAATTCCACAGCATCAAGGAGAAGCAAAAACAAATCAGTAGAACTTCATCTAACTAAAAAGCTTCTGCACAGCTAAAGAAACTAACACCAAAACAAAAAGACAACCTTCTGACTGGGAGAAATTATTTGCTTTCCAATATCAGACAAGGGCTAAATATCCAAAATATATAAAGAACTCATAAAAGTCAACAACAGGAAAACAGGCAATCCAATCAAAAAGTGGGCAGAAGAATTTAATCGATATCTTTTCAAAGAAGGCCTACAAATGGTAACAGGCATATGAAAAGATGTTCCTCCTTGCTGGTTATTAGAGAAATGCAATTTAAACCAACAATGAGATATCACCTTACACCTGAGAGACTGGTTATTATCCAAATGTCTGAAAACAACAAATGTTGGTGAAGATGTGGAGAAAAGGGAACAGTTTATTAAGAATTGTATTCCAGGAATAAAATAGAGAAGGCATTCACCAACCAGTTGTTGGGTAACTAGCATATCCAATACCAGAAAACCTCAAAATCACAGGTTTTCTGTCGATTGTATTCCTCTACCATTTGCCTCCACCCCGACCAGATTCCCTACTAGTAACCTCAGTTCTATTGGTAATGATCAGGGTTTGTTTAGTTTAGACTGTTCTTTCACTTTGTTTCATTATATTCCACATAAGAGTGAGATCATTCAGTATTTGTCTTTCTCCTTCTGACATTTTTTACTTAGAATTATCCCCTCTAGTTGCCTCCATGTTGTCAGGACGACAGGATCTCATCTTTTTGGGGGGCTGTGCAGTATTCCACTGTGTATATAAACTACATCTTCTTTATCCATTCATCTGATAATGAGCACTCATATGGGATTTCCATTCTGAATTTTTTGAGGAATCACCATACTGATTTCCATAAGGTTTACATCAATTCCATAAGATTTGCACTTCCACCAACAGTTTAAATGTGTTCCCTTTTCTCCACCTTCTCACCAACATGTGTTGTTTCCAGACTTTTGAGCAATAGTCAGTCTCACAGGTTATTTGAAAGAACCTGCATGTAACTCTCCAATATTGCTTCTGTGTCTTCACTTAATTCATGCAGGTGACAACATGAATGCTGTTAACTGTCTAGATTGAAGCTGCCACAGGCGGTGAAAACCTGAGGCCTCCCATAAAACTTAAATTTAGCTGGCAAAATGTATTCCTTTATCCAGTAACAAATTCTTAAAATAGCTTTTAAGAAGTCTCAAGAATACCTGTTAGTATTTTAATATTTTAATGAATTTCCTTTTTAAATTCTTTTCTCATCAACTAAAACTAAACAGTAGGAACATACCTAAACAATTAAACTTTCAGTGAACTGAACTTACATTTCTCTTATTTTTAAGCACAGATTTAGTATAGTTTCAACTTAATATCATAATATCTTAATAACGACTTAAATGGATCCATTAGAATTATAAGATTGGGAATATCCTGGTGACCTAGCAGGTAAGACCACTGGAAACAGCCCATATGTATCTCAAGGATCCAGATCCAAGACCCAGGGCTTGTGGGAATAACCAAGGTGAATAACAGAATAAAATAAATAAGTGTCTTCTTCCTCCTCTCTCTTCCTGCCTCCCTACTTACCTTCATTCCTACCTATCTCTTTCCTTTAAAAAAATTATTATTATAAGCTAACACTGTACTTAGCCAAGCTCTCATATATATATATGACCATTGAAGATGGCAATAGCAAACACTTGTACAGTGCTTGCTGTATATCAAACACTGTACACAAAACATAATAAATATGTACATATTCCCTTTCAATACAAATATTAATATTATGTGCTTGATTGTTTTATCCCTTCCATACTTAATCTTTCCTCAACTAAAGTAAGCATACCCATTAATGAAGATAGCTTTCATCTAATTACTAATATTATTTACTTCAAAAGATTATTGAAAGAAAACAGGAGATGAAAGCATCTAAAATAATTCTTTTCATCTCAGCAAAATAAACTAAGTTATCATCCCAAGTAATTTAGAGCTACAAATTTAGAGTTCTTGAAACTACCAATAATCAGAAATTTAGACAAAGAGACTTGATGAGGTTATTGATGGTGATTTTGTTGAAATTCACTAAACTCTATGTTATGAATAGCTACATCATAGTCATCAAAACTTGGAAAGATAAATAAAGAGACTGGCTTTATGGGCTGTAGGCACAAATCCTTGCATTCAGAGTTAATAAGCACTGTGGTTCTTCTGTCTGTCCTAAGAAAGCTGTGGTTCCCGCTGGGATCAGTCATCTGACTGGATTTGGAAGACTTGAGATTAATAAATGTGGCAAGCTGTGGTGAAGTAGCTGTTAGGGTCACTGTTTCCAGCTGAGAGAAGTCCTTGTACATTCCAAGGACCCTGTTTTACATCCCAGGTTGGAAAGAACAACCAAGAGGAACAATAACATTTTAAAATGGAATGTTTCTTTCTCCTTTTCCTGCCTGCCTGCCTACCTACCTACTCGCCTTTATTCCTTCTTGCTCATTTCCTTTAAAAAATTACAAGATTAACAAATATATTTCTCTTTCTAATTTTATTAGTAATTTTATTATTTCCATTTTTATTAATGGCAAAAATCCTCCAAGAGCAGAAAACCAAACATTCAAACGTTAGAGGAATCACAGGGCTAGTACCTTTGTGCTGTTTCTAAATGCAGAAACAGATAGTTATTATCAAAACAACTAAACCATTGGGAAAAATAAGTGACCAAATAAACCTCAATAAATCCCATATATTACTCCTCTAGACACATAACAAGAATGATAGTGCATTCTGGCTTCCCCATTTCCATAGGAACTATTGAGAAATATAATTAAAAATTTAATATCCCAACCCAGAATTCCTCTCCATGAAGGCAGTAGAGAAAGCAAGCACTTTTTTTGACTGAATAAGCATTAAATCAGAATGTGATGCACATCACAATCCATTAAGAGATTGCAAAGACAGAAAGAAATCTCATCCTGACATATAGTCAAGGCAAAACATAAATTTTTTTAAATAAATAATAACTAACTCTCAAGTAAGAGGACTTATTGGTACCATTTTTCACGCAGTTTATCCTAAATTTACCTAGCATTTGGGATGACAACTGTGTTAACTAATTGGCTCTACTCAAAGCCCAGAGGAAAAACAAACGTCTCATGCCTTTTAGCAATCGTTATTTTTACAACTTTGAACAAGGCACACAGTTTGTGCCCTAACCTCCCACAGAAACTAGAAGATAGGGATTTTACTCCCTTGATGGTATATTTCAAAGAGATTATCTCTCAGGTCCTAGAGAAAGGCATTCCTGGGTCACAAGGCTGACAAAAGGTTTACCTAGTCTTCAAAAGGACTTAAATGCAATTCATAAAAAATAGAAAGTACTTCCAATTACAGTTTTAAAGTAAATGCCCAAAAAAAAAAAAAAAAAAAGAGGAGAGGGAAATCTATTCCCTTATTTTCAACAGGGAGAATTTAGCTTCTTATTTTTTTATTTTATATGTCATTATAGAGTCTAAGATGTTTCACTGAAGCATGATTGGCATTTTAGGGAAAGAAAATCCTAGCTAGGGTAGGAGTGTCAGATATAATATAAAAGTGGTCCTAGGCAATAATTATGTGTAGAATAGAGTTACTGAAATAGCCCCAGACTCATCCCAAGACCAAAACAAATGGTTCTTTCATATAAAGTATTGCCCAAGTTAAAAATCACTGTTAGATCTTTCCTCTTTTTCTGTCTTTAAGTCATATAATATCAATCTTCTGCCAAGCACACACAAGTTATTCATCTCTGAGGTAGCAGGGACTCTTGCTATTTTAATGCAAAATTGCTGAATTCCCTGCATCCTGAGGAAGACACATCTTAAAAATGGTGGATTTTTAAATCTAAAGTAAAAAAAAATGAACAGAGGACTAGAAGAGATTTTTCCAAAGAAGACATATAGAGGATCAACAGGTATATGAAAATATGCTCAACATCATTGAACCTCAGGTAAATGCAATTCAAAACTACAATGAGCTATTACACCTCACACCTGTCAGAATGGCTAGTATCAAAAAGACAAGAAATAAGTGTTGGCAAGGATGTGGAGAACAGGGAACACTTAAACAATGTTAGTAAGAAAGTAAATTGATGCAGCCACTCTGAAAATCATTATTTCCAAAATATAATTTCCTCAGAACATTAAAAAATAGAACTAACATTGATCAACCAAGTCCACTTCCAATTCCAAAACATAAAACAAAAGCACTAACTCTAAAGTATATATGTACCCCCGTATTCATTGTAGCATGATTTACAATAACTAAGATATGGGCGTATACTAGGTGCTCATCTATGGATGAATGGATAAAAAATGTGATAGACAGGCATACATATATATATATATATACAAACAAGCATATTTACACACATACACAATGGAATAGAGTATTATTTTTCCATAAAAAAGCAATGAAATCCAAAATATCCAGAGTATCTTTTAAAGGAAGATCTCTTCAACAACTGTAATTATTGTTCTTATAACGTCCCCCAAAAATTCTGTTTTACTGAAAATATATTACTCCTCTACAGACCAAAATATGCTTAACTTTAGCAACTGCATATCAACCAAAATAAATGATCTTTACCTCAAAGTAAACTTGCTTCAGTTAAAGCCAGAGAGCAGAGTTTATATTCGAAGCAAATAATCCTTTTGTAGCAAGAGACACTGTATGAAACAGATATTTATACACAAGTCTATAACTGCAATTGATTCTTGTACATTGTTGGATGATTTTTAATTTTATAAATTATTTAGTCCCCCAAAAAAGTCCTTGTGATACTGTGATTCGCACAGGTAGATTATATGCTTATTGAACTAGACGCTTTGTTCAGAGGTCTCAGGGATTCAAGAAAATTGGTTGACTTGGAAAGATACCCTTCAAACTATTTTTAAAATATTAACTGAAAATATTAGTCGTATTGATAAAAATGTGATAAAACTTGTTTGAATTGAGAGTTATGTGTGAATTACGCAAAGGGTTTTTTGCACATGAAACATATTTGCTAACATGAAAAGATATGCGAAGCAAACTGTTGACTAACTAAAAATACAGTGCACAATATGATGTCATTTTTATACATATGTGGAAGTCAAAATATTTGAAAAAGTTAGTGCTAAAGTGAATTCACCTACTAACTTCAGCTCTTAAAATTTGTGTGATCCTGAAACAATCACTTGACCACTCAGAACTTATTTTTTCATCTGAAATAAAAGTAAATCAAGGGTTAAATCAGAAAAGGTCATTAGCTTTGGGTCCAATTTCTACTGGTAGCATGTTGTAGCCTTCAATATCTCTTTCAGTGACTAGTACATGACTGTAAGGAGAGGCTCAATCAATGTTGTATTACAATGAATTTAATTGGATTGAACAGATTCAATGTGTGTAGACCATGTTAAACAATGTAAAGTTTTTGCACGGTATCTGACACATAGAAAATAGTCCATAAACTTAAGAGTACCATCATTATTAATTTTATCATTACATGACTCAAAGAGATTTGCAAGACTGAAATCAGCACAAAATTTTAAACGAGTTTGGAAATGATACTGGAGGCAAGATGTCTTAGATTAACCCTTAAAATGAAAGATAACTTAATTAAAATCTAGTAGCTTGAAAAGAAGAAATGGAAACTTGCATTTTAAAGCAATTCTTCCTGAATTCAAGACTTACATGATTTAGCACCAAGATTTTTAATTTTAAATATTTAATAGACATCTGTATATGAGGTTGCTTAAATCACAAATCAGCAAAGTCAACCAAATCCCATCACCAGAAATAATTGTTGGGCAAATACCTAGGAACTGCTATATCCACAGATGCGCCTTTCCCCCCAGGATACTTGTTAACAATGAGCAGTTTTCCAAAACAGGTTTTGGAATGTGTTTCCAAGTTGTGAAAGCAAGAACAATCAGCAAATGAGATTCATCAGGTTGGGTTTTGTTTCCCCTATTTGGACTCTGAGAGTTTTGGTCATTGATCAGTTACTAGGAATGAAAAATTATGGTACATAAATCCTGACAGCTCAGGTCTGCTGGTGAGACAAAGTAAAATAAATACAGAATTTAATAACCCCAGTGAGTTTTCATGAATGTTCATCTAATAGAGTAATATAAAAATCTGAATCTTGAAAAAGAAAAAAGACACAAGACCAACGTACCCCCCAAATAACTGTTATTAAATGTTACAGAAAGTAGCCTTTCTCTGTAGCTGCTCTCCGACTTACATGTCACTACAAATGGAATCACTGGGTTATTCCAAGGAGAATTAACTCATGCTTCTGTGATCCCTAATTCCATAACTCTCTTACAAATTCTATAAAGAAAAAACTGCTTTGCAGGATAGGCAGTGGGGTTATATGAAAAACAAAACCATTGTAGATATCACTGAAACTTCCTTCCCAGGCTCTAGCAATAGAAAATCTCACAAAATCCCTTAAAAAACTTATTAATATTGCAATAGCTCTAATTAACAAAGAGGTTGTCCAATTCTACCAAAAATGTCACCATGAAAATGAGAAATGTCTCACTCTTGTGGCTCAGCAACTAAAGTTCAGATCAATGCAAAGCCCAAGGACCCAGATTCCAGAGACCTAAAGCTGAGGGAGGGGGAAAGAGCAAGAAATAAATAACAAAGGAGACAGAGCTGTATGTACATTGTTCCAGGGAGCAGGAAAGAAGAGTTACAATAAAATTATTACAAAATTTATCATTATGGAATGATAATATATACTGAATAACCACTATATGCAAAGCACTATGCTCAGATTATTTTAATTCCCACAAAAGCTTCATGCAATGAACACTATTTACCCACATTTTTCTAATGGATATGTCAACTCATAGTTACTATTTTCATTAGAGTAGTAAAATCTACTCTGAATAAAAATCTCCAAATCCCTATAGCTTAACACAATAAAAGTTTATCTCAAATCACAGTCCAGTGCAGGCCCACTGAGCAGCTTCCATGTAGCCATTCAGGAATTAAGGCTCCTTCCATTTTGTAAAATTTAACACACTCTAGATCTTCACAGTCTGTGGATCACATTACTTCTACCCATGTTCCATTATCCAGAACTCAGTCACATCATCACACCTGCTTACAAGGAAGACTAGAAAATGACTCTTCCTGCTTACAAGGAAAAATAAAATGAAGAGAGTGTTTCTGGCATCAAGTAACTTGTCCATGGTCACAGAACAAGGTGGAACTTGTTCAATACAGAGTAAGTACAATAATGAGAAAGAACAGCACTATCTTTGCCCTCATGAAACTTGTACTCTGTAAAAACTAGCATTACCTGAACACAAAATAAATTCACAACTATAAGTACAATAAAACAGAAGGACATGGTCATGAAACTTTATGGAAGAAAGTGAGGAAAAGCAATATTTGAACCTAAATTCTTTTTTTTTTTAAAGAAGGATGGGAGAGAAGGAAGAAGTATTTTTAAGAAAGAAAGGAAGAGAAAGAGAAAGAGGAAGCACTTTTATTTAATTGTTTATTTATATGTGGTTGTTCCGCCTGTCCCAGTAACCTGGGCTTTACATGATCTAAGCCTCAGCTTCCAGTTGAGCACCTGAGCCATCACAGCATGCCTGAATTGAAATGTGAATGAATGGAAGATGGTTCTAGGCAGAGGAAACAGCATGCGTCAAGGTCCATTAATAGGAGGGAGCCTGGTGAGGATGAGAAAACTTAAGCAAGCCCTTGTGTTTGAAGGGAAGAGAGAACAAAACAGAGTAGTGAGATATTGGACCTGGTATGTCATGCCAATTAACACTGCCTTTACCTTTAGATTAAGGTGAATCACTTAAGAGTTTTAAGCAGGAAGCTGAATTTATTAGGTTTGCTAACTGAAAGCATTAATATATTATATGCTTTCAAAAAGTGAATTGATGATGGTGTCCAGTAGATGCACAGAGAACACCTTATAGGCTATTGTAGCTGATAATGGTAGCATGGATCAGTGGTAATGGTGGAATAAAACAGAAAGAAGACAGGATATGAGAAGCATTTCAGAATTAAATATACAGATCTTTGTGATCAACTAGATATGGATTATGTCTAGAGGATGGCAGAGATTTGTGAATATTTTAACAAGCCCAGCAACACAAAAAAATAGCTTCACTTGGAGAACTTATTAAGGCATCATACATACAAAATAAAAATAATTATGGGCACGCCCTGGTGACCTACTGGTCTACTATACCTGAGAACAAGGTGCCATGATCAAGTCCCAGGGCCAGGGGGCACAACCAATGCGAACGACTAAACAAAAGTAAAAAAAAAGAGCTTCTTCCTCCTCTCAAAAAGATAAACAAATAAAAATAATTATATGCTATTTTCTAATTAGAACCTATTATGATATTTTTTTAAAATAAAGGATATTAAAATAGTTCTATTCCTTGCTCTGCTTTATGTTTCTTATAAATACCAGGTTACTCTTCTTATTTTGTAAGTTGTTTTATTTGTATTTCTTTTAAATGTAGGCAGTTCATGAGAGAGCCAAACACATTTACTGAATTTACTTGAGAAAAGAAACATTTTTTGGTTCCATTTGAATGTTCTAGCCAGATAAAATGGGACAATTTTGTGAATGGAAAATTGGATGGGAGGAAAATTTCTCTAATTCTGCTCTGATTATAGAAATTAAATTTATCGTATGACATGTCCTTCTAAACAAACACTACAGTGCCCTGAAGAATGCTTTTGTCTTGTCTTGGCAGAGGATATACATTAGTCATTCAGGCCAGGGCCATATGATTCAGAGGTAATCCATATTGATTTGCACTTTTATGTTAACACTCAAACAGCCTATGTTATCAGTAGCAGTTGGTTAAGAGCAGGGAATCAGGGAAAGGGTGAAAAACAGGGATACAGAAAAAAGGAAAATCACAGAAAATTTGTCCTATTAATCAGCTGAAAGATCAGGGAACCTTTCAGAAGGAGCCTTTCTCGTTATGTAAAATAACCATGGTTTTCGACCCCCTTGTGGACAATCAGTTATTGGATTGCCGTCAACTGAGATACTGGAATTCTCCACCTCTCCAGAAAATAGCTGCCTCAGGTGGTCCCTAGGTGGAGTCAAGGGCATGGAACTCAGCCAGAGCCTTATGAAGTTTCACAGTCCAGGAGCTCATCATCAGCTCCTCTGTCCTTGGGGTGTACTGTCTTCCACTCTGGCTGTCACTTTGCCACTTTGCTCTCTCTTCTTTGCCCATGCTACTTTGTCAATAAAATTTCGCCTCCATTGTCCGTCAGCTAGTGAGAGGACATGTGTAAGAAGGTGAGAAACAAAGTTATTGTCGGGCTCTCTTCCCAAGAGGAAGCTCTCGTGTTTTAACCTTAATGGAATTTCCTTAAGATCAGAATGGAGGAAAACATTACATCTCATGCTCCTAGTTCATCACTGCTGGCCCACTTCTGAGATGGGAAGTAGCAAGGGATTATTTATTTTTCTCTGTTCTTTCTAGCAATCCATACATTTTAATAAGTCCTTTCAATGAGGAGTTTGTCAGGTGGTGATTTGAGAGTTGTTAATCATTGTCAGTCATATAACTCTGACTTTGCTTTCTTATAGAATGACTTTGGAAAGTGGCTTGCTATTAAGCTCACTGAAATCACTCTACTTTGCTACTTTGCCAATAAACCTCTTTTCTTTCTCTTGAATTGCATCCTGGTGAAATCATGATGTGCCATGTCTTGGGGTTAATCTTCTTGAGAACAAAGAACCCATCCCACAGTAACACCTAATGTTGATTTATTTTTAATTATTGTTATTTTCCCTCAACAAAGTACATTCTCATTAAATCAAATTCAGAAATCATGAGAAAAAATTGAAAGATAAAATATATTACTATGACTCATTTTGGTTAATTCTAATTTTTGCTCTGATAATAATGCTGAGACAAATATCTACAGAGCTATGCCTTTGTTTCTTCATTGATGAATTTCTTGGATTCCAAGTAGTTCGAATTGTGTACAGGGAATATTTTTATATTTTCTCAAGTTACCATCCAGAAAAGTTGTGCCCATATATATACAGAGCAGCAATACCAAAAAGCATGAAATGTGATCTTTGCTCAGTGTCTGCCAATTTAAAACATGATGAGTGGTAGATTTATTACTAGTTCATATGTCCATTGCTATTTTGGGACCGTAGTCCTTTGATTGGCTCCCAGAGACGTTTCCCACTAGAAGAGGCACAAATCTGCTGATTACCATTTGCATCTGCCATTTCCTTCTTTCCCCTGACCTGACTTCCCTCAGACATAGCTACAATCAAGGTTTGTATTGCCAAAGAAACTGCACTGAGGGCCTTTGCCATTAATTCAGGTGTCCACAAGAGTTTTCTCCGACTAAGCAGTAGCATGACTATCAGACTCAACTCTCAATGCAGGGAAGCTTCTTTCTCCCTAAGTTACAAACTGCCCCTTCTGCTAGATATGACTGGGTTGTTTCTGTGAGATGGAAGAGCTTTGATATTGCTGCTGGTGAGTGTGTCTCTGCCCTGCTGGTGATGGTGGTGCACTGTTCTCAGATCAGCAACCATACATAATGGATTTATCTCAGAGTTTTGGACATAAAGGGATGAACCAGAATTCAAGGCCAACTTTTCAAAGAGCCTTCATGGAGTCTATCTTGCTTCCTCGCTGATTCTTTTTGTTTAAATCTCAGACCAAAAAGAGAGTAATTATCTTTCCTCCTATGTCACAAGAAAAATAAATAATAAAGGGATAAGCATTTTTCAAACCCATTATTCCAAAGTAGGGATTCAAGGAAAAATCCCCCCATGTTCTTTATGGGCTGGTAGAACAAACTAACATCAAACAGGATTAGTAGGAAAAGAGACCAAATTTAATGACATACATGTGGAGAATTTACATGAATATAAATCCTAAGGTAAATGGAACAGATCAAGGACTTGTATTCTGTTCTGAGATGTGAGAAAGGGAGCCCCAGGCATCAAAGAGAGAGGAGGGGGTTATCACAGGAGGGTATGACTCCGTATGACAAAATTTTGCCTCTAGACTTTTGCCCTACCTGAAGATAAGTTTTTCCTTCGGTGGTGATAAACTTAATGTATTATACACAGATGTCAAGTTACAGTAAAATCTAATGTTATGATATAATATTACCTCAATAAAATTAATTTTTCAAAATACATATAGGGTTTTTTTATAAAAAGGTTGTTTCTAGTGTTGAGTTCATACCAAAATATCTATGGTAGGAATAACAGCTGAGGGTCTCAATTAATCTTTAGTTCCATATACCAAGGTAACACATACTGGTCTAGTATGGACATCTTGAAAAAGGTCTATCTGGATATTTTGGGAATGAGATTGATCTCATACTGATTAGGAACTTGTGTGTTTTTAGCAGGGATGAGAAGTAATTGAGTAAGTTAAGGAACTGAAATATTTTTAAAAAGCCAATACTTAATAAGATCACCTATTTACAATAAAGACTTAGCTCTGTTTCTATGGTCATGAATTAAAAAACCAGAAGATCATATTCCAAAATATTTATGATAGTTTCTTCATAGTATGGGACTCAGGGGAAGTCAAAGGAAGACACTCATTATTTGCATTATATACTTCCAAACAAACAACAGATTTACAGTTAAAGATTCATAAATTACTAGCAAATTTAAGTGACATTAAAATACTATATTTCATACATGAATCCAGAAAAAATACACATTTCATATTTCATCCATGAAAACCCCCCCAAAAAATATTGAGTAGAGTTATATAATTTATTACTGATGTAAATGTGAGAACATGTATACACCCATATGTTGTTAGAAGTTTTAATTATTTCAATATTTAGGGAAAATAATTTGATCATCTAATAAAATTAAAACTACTTATGTCTTTTTTGCAAATCTATCCCATAGCTATAAAAGTCAACTTATAAGAGCATGCTCATAGAAATGACTATTGCAACATTTAGCAGAAGAACTCAAGAATGAACACAAAAATTAATGTCCATCAATAGCTGAATGGCTAAGTAAAACATCACATAACAGAATATCATTATGTATCCATTACAAATAACAAATATATATATGATGATGATGATTTAGAGTGATTCCCAAGAAACATGATTAAGTAAAAAAGCAAGCAGCAGAAAAGTAATGTAAAATCACATTTTTAGAGAGAAAGCTAGAGAAAAGTAGAAGGTCTGGTAGGAAGTGACTGTTCTGTCCACTCCTATCTGACTTGAAATTCTCAAAATTGGAGTTTTCTGTGTCACTTCAGAAACTAGAAGGTCAAAATCATTTCCTCATGTCCTATAATTTCCACATATGATCATTGTTACCTTAAAATAATACAGGATATTCTTTTCATGGACTTTCTAATTTGTATGTTAAAAAAAAATGGAAGTTAATAGTCCCCCCCCTTCTAAAACAGCCATTATTACATAAAGCAAGTTTTCTGATCACATATTGAGCTTATCCAAGTCAAATCAAATAGTCATTGGGAGTCACTGAATTCACTAAGGAGATAGATGGGTATTGGGTATCTACTTTTCTCAGGAGTCAATGGAGAATGGATAAGGAGGAATGTTCAAATGCTGCTTAACTTTCTTCAAGTGAGCCTTCATTACATAATCCCCACTTCCTAGAAATTTCCTTTTGTGGGGATGATCTTTTGGCACCGGCAACTGTCCCACAGTTTACAGACCTGTCTAGCCCTAAAACAGAGCAGCTATCAAAAACTTAACTTCCCCACTATTTTTCAATGGGACTACGAATTTCCTGGCCTTGGAAAAATGTAGGGCAAGTTCCATGATTTTGTTGGTCACTTTTAGGTAACAAAAAGGGTCAAGTCACATTAGGCAAAAGCATAGTCTTAAATTAGTAAATGATATGTCCAACCTGGTGAAACAGTCAACGACTTCCAATCTTAAAGGTTACGCTTTCCTAAGTTTAGACCTTCCAGGAAAGGGACAGGGGTCATGATCATTCCTTTTCAGGCAGACTGCTAATCAAGGCTTTGGGATTGTGTTTTTTTTTTTGTGTTATTGTTGTTGCTTTTAACTTTTGGAAGCACGTGGTTTGAAGAAGAATTAAGAAAACAGGCAAGATTTTATTTGGCTGATGTCATTAATTTTCCCACTGAACATCTTCAGGAGATCTTTTTGGAAACCAATCACAGGTAACAGCTCTCCTGAACAATTTTTCTGAGAATGAAAGCAATTCTTCTGCGTGACCACTTACAACTTTTCCCTTTGCCCCTAGGATTGGCACATAACTTCCCTTTTTGTTTCCTCAGTTCTCCCAACACTGCAGCAGCACCTTGGACAGGATAATGCAAGTACACAGCAGAGGCAAAGTCCACACACATAAATACCTCTACCTTTCTGAAGGAAGATTCAAGACTCACCCAGGACAAAGTTGCTCTCCCAATATCCTCCTCTAATCAACCTTTTTAGTGCATGTATACCCTTATTTGGAAGAACAATTTAAGAATCACTAAGTGAGTTTTTGTCTCTTTTACAAGTCATGTAAATGCTGGACTGTGGTGTCTATCATCTGGAAACTTAGTCAGAATTGAACCTAAAATAATGACAAACAAGTTTTCTTTTTTTAACCAGATGTCTCACTTAAATTTTAGTATTTGTTGATTATCTTTTAATGTTTGTATGTAATAATTTTGGAATACTTTGAAACTTTTTTTTATTAGACTTAACCTTCTGATTAGACTATTCTGCATTTTAAGCACCATTCACAATCACCAAGAGCTGGAAGCAATCTAATCCACAGATGAGTGGAGAAAAATGATATGGTTTCTATATACAATGGAATACTATTAAGCTATCAAAAAGTGGAGAGGATAAAATGCTGTCATTTGCAACAGCATGAATGGATATAAAGGGTATTACAATTAATGAAATAAGTCAGAATAGATAAAAATCAAACACCTTATGATTTCACTCCTATGTGTATATAGAGACACCAAACAAATAAATGTACTAAATCAAACAAAAATAGACTCTAAGCCTATTTGTAACTCTATTAAGAAAATTTGGTGTTCCCAGAAGGGATAGGGAAGGGAGTTGGACAAATTAAGTAAAAGGAGTTGGATAGAATTGAACTGTTAGCAGCTACCAGTCATCAAGGCTTTTGATATTATAGCAAATTATATGATACTACTTTTTTCTGGAAATATTTTTAATGGGATAAATTATAAAATATAACAAGGCATCTTTGGTCTATAGATTTTACAGTTTCAACTGGTAAAGGGAAAGAAATGCAGCACACACAAAAAAAATTCTTGAGTGTCTGAGTAGTATAATTATGTACTCAAACTGATGGATCTTATGTTCAAGTTGCTGGACAATTTAGTCAAAGGAGTGGGGTTCATGGGCCATGGAGGGGAAACTCCTAAGGACAGAGTGTCCTGAGGGATGGTACTTTTCTTTAGAAGCCCCATACAAATATAGCTCTTCATCCCCAGTCCCAGAACCCTGGGTGCCACAAACTAGCAGGGAAACTGGAGAATATTCAGCCAGTATCTTTCAAATTCCTTTGAGTATGAGCTGACCTGCAATACTCAGTGCTTCTCCATGACTGTATCTTTGAAGGATGAGCAAACAGAGGATTAACTAAAGACAAGGATCACTTATCTAAACATCCTTTTAATACTCATTAAGTTCCTCTTGATTACTTTTGAACTTTAACCCACAGGAAAATGTTTATTTGCATGGTGGTTGGTTGTGAATCAATGGTTCTCAAATTTGGTGGCACATTAGACTCACCTGGGAAGTAGGCCAACCACACATACCATTTTAAATGGGACACTACCATTTTTTTTTCATATTTTCTGACTGCCCTGTCATTTTAATATAAATATCAATTTTGTCCCATTTTTAATAAACCAGAGCTATCTCGAACTCAGGGCAAAAGGGGCAGTTAAGTTACCAAGGGTGCAGTCTTTTGAGGGGATCCCAAATCAGCTGCCCCTTTTGCCCGAATTAAAGATGACGCTTGCCTGCTCTGACTGTGGTGGACAACAGCTGCTACTGCTGTTCCTGCCCCCTGTGAGGGAACAGGAGCCCCATGGGAAGAGGATTCTTCCACCCCATGCACACCTGTTTCTTCAAAGGGGGCAGAACAACACAGCATGGTGAAGCTGCAGGTAAGTACTATGGGCGGGGGTGGTGTTCTCTCTGGCACTGTGGGAGTTATTGGGCATTTCTGGCACAGAGATGGCTAATGTGACATGTGTTTTAGGTAGAACACTCAGAGCCAGGCTTATAGATGCACCAAATTTGGTTTTCTCCTAAGGCGCCAAAATCCTTGCACTGGCCCTGGATATTTGTCTGAAGTCTCCCCAGACTAGTTGTCATTACTATGTGATTCCTAATCAACATCACACAGTACTTACTTGTTGCTGGCCTGGCTGCTCTGCTCCTGCTCAGATTGCTCTGCTTTCTCCCTTCCCCTTAGTCACCAGGTCATAATCCTGTCCCATTTTTGCCAACCCAATGTCCCATTTTTGTCTCAAGGAGGTATGGTCAGCTTAGTAGAAAACATTTAAAAATCTCAACACCAGAGCTCATCCCAGACCAATTAAAGTATAACTTCTGAGAGTAAAGCCCAGATATATAGGTATAAATATTTTTTAAACTCCCAGGTGGTTCCAATATGGAAGCCAAGTTTGGAACCAGTGCTACAGTTTAAATGACTCCAGATGGTGGAAATATAGGAGGAATACAGAAGAAAGTTCTTCCTTATCTTTTACATATTACATATTACAATCAGTTAATATGGATGTACGCAGCTTCAAAAAGCCAACAAAGCAAAATGAAACTTTGCGAAATAAGTGTATAAATTATATTTAAAAGTCTTCTTTTCCTTTTTATAAAGGGCTGGACAAAAGGCTCCACCTCCTTGCCAACACTGTTATTTCTTGTCTTTTTGTTAATAGACCTTTCAGCAGCTGGTATCTGATTGTGATTTTGATTTGCATTTTCCTGGTGGTCAGTGATGTTAAGTACATTTTCATGCACCTGTTGGTCATTTGTATGTCATGTTGTCTTTGAGAAAGTGTCTGCTTAAATCCTCTGCCCATTTTTCAATTGAAATTTTGTTGTTTTGCTATTGAGTTTTATGAGTTTTTTATATATATATTTGGTGTTAGCATATCAGATATATAATTGGCAATATTGTCCCTTATTCAGTAGATTGCCTTCTCATTTTGTTGAAGGTTTCCCTAGCTGTGCAAAAAACTTTGTAATTTGATACAGTCCCACTTGTTCATTTTTACTTTTGTTGTCTTAGCATAGTCTTTTCAAACGTTATTGTCAATGACTGCGTAGTGCTGAAAAGGTAGATATACCATTGTTAATATTCTATGATAATTTAAATTGTTTCTTGCTTGGGGTTTTGTTTTGTTTTGTTTTTCCTAGTATAATGATGGGGGTAAACTATCTGTATGTAAATAGCTGGTGGCTACTATGTGGGAGAGCTGAGACAATAGAGTCCACATCATGTCCCATACACACTGTCAATCAATGTTTCTCCATCACTATTGGAAGTGACTCCTTCAAGCCAGTAGGAAATCCCAATTTCCTTTAGCAATTCAGAGCTTCCTAAATGGCCCAGTCCTATTCTTTCATGAGCTAAATTTTCTCTGGAAGAAGAAGAAATTGTAGTCCTTACTTTCCTCTTTAGCCAGCACCCCCAACTTCCTTCTCCACTGGATCTCAGACAGCACAAGTTTAGTATAAAGTCTGTTCATTGTATCTTGTGAGCTTGTGTTCTTCTGCAAGGCCTACTTGTTTAAGAGGAGTGAAAAAGTTTTCTGTTAACTTCATCTTTTGTTACTAAATAATCGGTTCTTTATCAAAGTGATACACCTAAACTTGCCTAACTCCTATATACAGTGGAGAAACCTAAAATGAAAAGTCATATGACTGAGGCTTGCCCTTAATTTTAGTTTATGAACTATCTTCATTTTTGAAGAGCATTTCCACTAAAAGAGTTCTCACAGAAGCTTTCTGGATGTGTTACGATTTATAGCTGTCAACAAGAAATATTTATGTAGGCAAACCCAGGAATGTTATATGAAGAGTTATATGAAGAATCGGACAAAAAAATGTGCAGCATGAGTCATGTTACTTTTATTTTCAGAATTTGTTGAGAAGTTTTTAAACCCTCAGATAGGCAGAGGACTTGTTTCCATGCACTCATTTTCTGGGAATAAATTTATTGTCTTAATTTGTGCTGTTTTAAGGATCCAAGATATTTTCCAACAAATGAGTGAATGAATCTTCAATACAACGTAGAAATATCTTTAGGAATATTTTTTCTTGCAGACTGTTTTACATGTGTATTTTATCTACTCTTTGGTAATGAATAAACTGCTTATTCTTCAAACCAGTATGAATATTCTTCATCTCTACCTAGATTCAAATCCCATGTCTATCCTTGTCTAGCTATATTCTTGGATAATGTATTTAACCTCAGGTTTCCAAGCACTTTAATCATTAAAATGAGAAGCTTTTTCTTTAAGGGGTAGACACACATATACACTGTGTGTGTGTTTGTGCAATTTGGATAGACTAGTTTTTCGTTTGGGGGAGAAAGATAGACAAATTCACTTCTCTAAATCACTTAAAACTATAGTAGATAAAAAGCACTAGTCAAAAACTTTTAACTGTAGATTAGGGATAAGAGAATGCCTAGAGGGGAAGAAATAAAAAGGATATGCAATACTAAACAGAAAACACCTGTCAAGGCAAAAGGTCAAAAACAGAGAATGGGTGGAGAGGTCCCATGGAGGGTAGAACCTCCACCCTGGGTAGAGAACCCTACAAGGATTCAAAGGACTTTCTTCTGGCTATCACCCTGCTTAACAAACACATATAAGTAGAAGATTTAGAGCCTTGAGCAAATCAGCCCCAAGGCAGAATACTTCATGAATATACACTCTCAAGTTCTAGGGTTTGTTTGTTTCTCCTTTAGTATCACTAAATCATCCAAGAGCCAGTAAAATGTTTCATTAAGTCCTTTTTCTCACCTTTCCCCTTTTGTTCTCCTCTAAATGTCTAAAAGAATATGAAAGAATATGCTAAAGAATCTTTGAAGGAAGCACTTTGTTTTGAACATTCTCAATGATCATTGTACAAAATTGTCTTACAAAATGAAAACCAAAATGAAGCTTAAATAAAGTTTAGGTGTAAAATTCAAAATCAATAGTTATTATGAGTATTGAACACAATGATTTAGTTGAAGTGTTTAGTAGATCAGCATCCTTCAACTGCTAGATGTTATCGGGATTTTTTTCTTCCCATAGGTTATTAA
Source organism: Solenodon paradoxus (assembly GCA_004363575.1). Classification (NCBI taxonomy): domain Eukaryota; kingdom Metazoa; phylum Chordata; class Mammalia; order Eulipotyphla; family Solenodontidae; genus Solenodon; species Solenodon paradoxus. The sequence goes on along the minus strand of RJWH01000619.1, from coordinate 83,326 downwards.
CTGGTAGGCTGGTCCCCTGAAGAAATTAAAAATTCACATCAAGCAGAAGTCATTTGCTCTCTTTTTATTAAAATATGAGACAAATGTTCTTCTTTTCCCATTTAAAACACCAGGAAAATTAACTCTCCATTGGTTGTAGGAGTGAGTCTCAGATGCTAAGATTCCTTCTAGCAGGCATTTCAATTATTATCTACTGAAAGATTAGTCAGTAACATACAATCCATTTATGCAAATACAATTATTTTGCCTAAATACTTTATATGGAAAAATCTGTGATAGCATAATGCATTATCAGTATGTAAGACTACACACCAACTTTATAGTTTTTTTGGAGTAATTTAAAAATACTGAGAAAAATTCTCTTTCCCTTTTATAGAATAAAAAAAATATAGCACTTAGGTTACTCATATGGCGTATTACTTATGATTAAATATACAATAGTTTTATCCTCTCATTTCTTCCATGTAAAGAAATTACCATATACTGTTGAGTATTATTTTTGTTACAGTTATATCTCATTCAGTTATGAAATGTATTTTTTAGAGCAACAAGTGGTGAAATGTGTTTTGAACACACTATAGTTTTTCAATTGAAACTTAAGTGGCAATATAAAAGTGCTGGCAATAGAGACCTAGATTTAGTAAGAAAAGCCTGAGATTCCTTGCCCTTACTTTGCATCAGAACTGAATTGCTTAATTTATGAGTGCCCTAAGGCAAATTCCTTGATCAAGTTCTACCTTGGTTTTCTTATAAAAGGCAAAAATAGCACCTCCTGCTAAGGGATTATCAAAGGTAATAAATGTAAAAGTCCTTCTTCAGTGCCTAGAATATAGTATTTAAGAAACTATATTTTGATTATTAATAGAAGCACATTAGATAGATGATTGAATTAAGATGCAAAATTATCTCCATTATCTGAAATTTCAGTACAGATTCAACCAAATTAAGGGTAATGGGGCTTTTAGTAGTCTCCAAATATATTTAGTATTCTCCAAGTATGGTTTAAGATATGGGAAAATGAAAAGAAAAGATCTAGGATCTCACATCCTTGAATACTTTTAATTAAGCTTTATAAATACAATTCGTTCACTCTTTATATCCCATTTTCCTAGATCCATGTAAAATTGAAAAATATAAGGCGTTTTATAGTTCAACTATAGTGAGCTATTTGTATGTTTTTGACAGTTGAGGAGTTGGCTTCCCAGCATCTATGTCTCCTTTCTAACAGCACTCAAATTTCATTTGGAGAAACTGAATTACCTCCACTGGATGTGGTCTGATGAAACTGTAATTAGATGCCCTGGCTTTCCCTAGACAGTGACAAACCTGTGCCTCCAAGACGGGACATTCAAATACCTTCCCCCTGAAATACAATTCTTGAATGGAATGACAGAAATTAAAATAGTTAGCATTTGGCTTTTCTCCAAATAGCAAGATCCTGACCACAATTTTCCTATAATCCCAATGTTGTGCTTCTGTCTCCAGAGCAGCCTTACATGAGCCTGTTTATAGCTCAGCTTCTCAGCTTCCCATTAATTATGTGAACTCATACAAGAACTTTCAATAGAGTCCTTCTTGCTTAAGTTAGGCAGAGTCATCTATATCTGTTGTTTGTAACCAAAGAGTTCCTGCTGATCTATCAATTCAATTTTATTGAAAGTTTTCTCAGAACAGGGAATAAGCTAGGACATTGTGGGGGCTACAGAGATTCATAAAGCATCCTGTCTCTTCCTAACTCACTAGGGAAGCAAAAATATAGATCCATAAAAAGAAATTACTGTATAAGGCAATGGGTAATAAGTGCCAAATGAGCAGTAAAAACAGAATTTTATAGGAGTTCAGAGGAAGAATATATTTCTAAGAATCAGTGCTTTGTTGTAGTCAAAATATAGAATTTGGAGCCAGACAATGTACTTCTGAGTTCTGATTCTAACAATTTTTTCTGTGATCGGCACACTTCTCAATGTTTCTGACCCTTCTCTCCTGCTACATATAGCAAAGAAGAAAGTAAATTTAAAAGCACTTTGTAACTTACAAGGCACTACACAAATATTAGCTACTAATGATCACTGTGACCTAGACATGGTCAGTAGTTTCATGAGGTGAATCATTTTACAGAGCAGCTAACATTCATTGCAAGCCTAATATATCACCAGCACTCTACTAGGTATAAAACTGGAATCTTATAACAATCCTAGAAGGTATATTTAATTTTTCCTCTTTTACAAATTAAAAAACTAAGACCGATGGACATTTGGTAATTTGTCAAAAGTCATGTAGCTGATAATTGACAAACCATAGATTAGGACTATTTCTATGTGACTCTCAATGCTGCTGTATTCCCACAGGTTGCTAATTTCCTGAGACAACTTTCAGGAACCACAGGTTTTCAAGCAAGTAGAATACTGTGAACAAAGACATCTGAGTCTGTCTGCTCTATTTCCTATGTATGGGGACAGCATCTCCCTTGTAACCTCATGAAACTCTTCATTCTCAGAGACAGAGAAGTCCCATAGTTTGTCAGTCAGATGACACGCAGGCTTTGTGACAAGTTCATTTGGAGCAAGATATAGACTAGATCTCCAGAGGTAACAAGAGGAAGAGCACAAAGTGGGCATGTCTCCTCAAAAGAAAATGCTATGTTTTATTCTGGCCTGTAGATAAGAAATCAACGGCGATTCCACAGTAGTTCCAGGCTGTCAAAAATATATTACTCTATGCCCTCTTCCCTCTGACTAAAATGCCATACAAGCTCTAATATCCAGCAAGTTGTGGGAATAAAAAATTCCTGTTGGCATAAGTCACCCAGTTAACTCAAGTGAACTACTAACAAGATCTTTCACCCCAGTTCCAGAGAGACACCTTGGGACGCTCTTAGGTGTCAAAGGAATAGGATCTGAGGGAGAGTCCAGGTTTCCTTGAGTCCTGAGAGCCACACTTCCATGTGTTTCTTTCTTTTCTTGTTTTGTTTTTTTGAAGCTTACACTTCTTTGCCTATGTTACCCAACTCCGCACTCACTACTTCTGGCAAGCACCAATCTATTCTCTGTATCTATAAGCTTGTTTTGTGTTTTGTTTTGTTTTGGGTTGTTCTTTTATTTTATTTTTATTGCAGTTATTTTAATTTTATACATTAAACTAAACTCATAGGTGCAGGTTCCCTAAATGTGCAGCTTCCCTATTCCTAAGATAAATGTCAATACACCCTACCCTCCACCAAATCACCAAGTGTTCTTTATCATTGTCCTCCACTTGTTTCTCATGGATCCAGGGGCCTGGATTTTTCCAAAAGAACTTGACAGAATGAAATCCCTATCTCATCAAGGCCAACCAATGGAAATCTGATGATTAAGTAAAATTTAGCAAGATATTCTCATTCACAATTATATTGATATATATATATAATTCCAGTCAATGTAACTCTGATTTTGGTAGTAGAATACCCTGAATGGCCAACAATTTAGTGATTGGGATACTTACTATACTATCTTCTGCTACCGGCTCCTAAAATCAATTATTTAATGGCAGAAACTTTTCAATTACTTATGTGATACTACACTGAATGTGGTCATTAATCATTGCTTAAAATTTATGAATAGAATTGATTAGTTTACTATAGATCAAATAAGTCAGGATTGTATTCATATAAAACTTAACGTAAGTGTTATTCACTCATAAAAGTACCCAGTAGCTGTGCAAAGTAACATATCAGGCACACTCTGAAGTTAATCACCATCAGACTGGGTAAAGAGTCATAATACTTCTGGGAACATGAAATAGGATTCTTTAAATCTGTTGTCTAATATTTATTGAAATTAGACAACATCCATATATCTGAGTCATTCTCTTTGGATCCTTATGTTGTTGCTATCAAAAGCAATAAATTAATGTTTAAGTGAAATATCAATCCTATTTCTTTCACAGGAAAAGATGAAACTTAATTTTCATTTTATCTATTTTTATCATATGGTCAATAATATTTATTCTTAGAATTTATCTTCATAGACTTGAAAGTTGGATGAATTTAAGAGCTTATGCCTTGGCTTATATCACTTACTGCCAAGTATTTACAAAACAAATAGGCAATGTAAGTGTAAGTTGTGTACTTGCTTATTTCTTGACCTAGATTTTTTTCATGACTCCAGGACCATGAAATATCACACTCTTTAGTCATGTTCCCAATAATAACCATATACCCATTAAAGTATCACTGATTTATGAAAGCAATTTAGAGAAAGATTTTTCACGTATATTTACTATCCCAGCCTTGATTTACCCATATGTGGTTTTATTAGCCTTGTATCTTTCCATCTATATTTTTATCCACTGTATTTGTTACTTATTGCTACTTAACAAATTACCCCCTAAGTATAGCAGCTTAAATCAATAAACATTTAGTAACTCACAGTTTCTGTGGCTCAGGAAACAGCACAGTTTAGTTGGACCCTAGAACTCAGTCTTCAGCAAGGTGTTGGTTGGCACTGCTCTCGTCAAAAGCAGACATGACTATCGACAGGATTCAGTCTCTGTGGGCTCTTGACAGGAGGCCTCCCTCTCTCCCCTGCCTCTCCACTAGGGCCTCCTCAGAGGGCAGCTCACGACATAACAGCTGGTTTCCATCAGGGGGAGCAAGAGAGAACAGACGAGGATAAAACAGGTGGAAGTCTTTTGCAATCTTTTACAATCTAATCATGAAGATAACCCAATCACTTTCCATATTCTGTTAGCTGCAAATCACTAGGTCCAATCCGCACTTAAGGGAAGAGGATTACACAAGGGTGTGGATATCAGGAGCAGATACGAACTATGTTGGAGGTTGCTTCCCACACCCACCAACAAAATTGAGTAAGACTCACAGCATAGTCTATTAGTTAATTACATTCAAGATCACATGTAAAATGTTTACACGGAAGCACAAAGAGAAATTTTCATTTAATAGGAATCTTTAATACTTCAAGTATATCTGCCTCTTTGATTAATTCTTTTTAAGTACTCTAACACCCTATTAATGGTTGTGATCAAATTTACTATATTACAGTAAGAAGGATCAAGTCTTAGCTTAAGCATCTTTTTGAAGTACAATGTTAATAAAAGGATTTCATAAATATGTTAGCACTAAGTCAGTTTAATGATGGCTTTAAAAGCTTTAGGTTTTTCTATTATTTTTATTGTGTTTTATTCTTCCTTCTAGTCAATTTCAATTCTCATTTAATGAAAACAAATAGGTTGCTCAATGGGATGGTAAAAGAAAAGCAAAATATTTTGATTAGCAAAATGTTTGTCTACAATTAATTAAGAATATTTTCCTAATACTCAAGGACATGGCAAAGATTACATGGCAAAAAAAGAAAATCAGAAACCCAGAGTCTTTTAGGTCCTAAACTTTTCTAGGTAGGCTTTCTCCTAGGTAATTTTAAAACTAACTATGGATGTCGCATCTATCTTTGGGAACAGTTTCATCAACATAATCTATGAACCACACTACTCCTAAGAAAAAACATATGATTATTATGTATGAATATATAAAAATAAACATGTGAGCAACACATAGTAATATTTACTCTACATTTATTCATACATTTTCTTCACATGTGGCCAATACATTATGTACACAATCATGAAATTCTAATGGTTCACTTTGGACACTAATAAATGAATAAAGTATGATCAATGCTAACTCTTACCTGTAAAAGTGATATATTAGTCAGGCTACACTAAAAATATAACAAATAAACTGATAATCTAATGGCCTAACACAACAACAGTTTATTTATTCCTCATAATGGATTATGTCTGTCATCTCACTTAAACTAGGACAACCAAATCCTGCCACTAGAATACTATCAATTGCCTTGAGTGAAGCTTTCCAACATGGAGCCTCTGAAATAGTAAAAAAAAAAAAAAAAAAAGCCACACAGCCAGACAGCTAGGATTTCATCTAATTTACAGAATAGTTTGCAAGACTGTTTGTACTAGTCTGCTAATAAATATCTGTCAGTGTGTCAGTATGTGCTTTGGTTGTAACTTGATAGAGGGGGTGGGGTGGAGAGGAGATCTATAATTCCTACCTTCAAATGTCAGAAATTACCTATCACTATAAAAATGAAAAATAAGAATTATAAATGCCCAAAACACTAGTCTGTTTGCAATAATGTACTCTACATATTAATTTTTACCCACATGTAAATTCAGTGATAAGTAATGTACCCTCTACTTATTAGTCATTAATTGTTTAGATGAGAAGAAAATAATTGGGATACTTTTGGAAATATAGGTACTGTATTCATTATTACTATACAGAGTCCATATAACTGAATTAGCATTGGCACTGAAATAATTCAGACATTTTAATAACTGTTTCATTCTATATGACACCAAGAGGTTTGGCATTTTGTTGCATGCTTCTGGGAAAGGCATTATGGGGAAAATAGCTAGTACAACTCTGAAAGCTTTTTCTTTTAACTGCAATTGAAATATTCATCTCTATTCTCATCAAACCAGAGAAAGTCATAGATTGCATCTGTTCTCTGGCAGCCTGCTTCAACATCTCTAACACTGAACACATTTCTTTCCTGAACAGAGATCAAAGTGATAATGTAGCACTCACTGTAATTTATTCCTGGATTCAAAAGAAAGCCAAATTTATAGACTGATTTTTGCATTTTCGAAAGAGGGCATTTTAATATTCTGTGGAATCTTTCTGTTACATTCTAAAGGAATGGAAATTAGAAAACATTTTAAAATAAGATTAACAATTAGTTTTGAGAAATCAGTTAAATATAACTGTAGCTTTTCCTTTGTCATATTACACTGTAACATGCTATTTACTTGAATATTCTCCAAAATTCAAAAAAGATCATTTCTATACTATTACTTCTACTGATTTTTTTTTTTTACTGGTGAAGGATTAATAATAAAGTCTATATAGGCCCAAAAAGACCTACGTAATAACCCAAAATCTTCTTTAACATTTAGACATCACAAGAGAGTTGTCATTTTTTATTTAATAGATATTCATTCTTATAAAGGTGTCTGACAAGCATTTTCACCATTTGTACCTAAAATTTTATTTGATCGGTATGATTTAAGCACATAAAGTGGATGAATGAAATAATGTCATTTTCTCTAAAGACAGTCAGTAACTTAGAATTACTTTTTCCTCTTGCAATTTTATCATCTCTCTAGTGTTGCCAAGGCAAAATTAATTTTTAAAAATGTCCTTACATCTTTCAGTACAATTCCTCCTTGTATTTCTGAAAGGTGTGGTTTCAGATCATGAAGCAGCAGAGATCATGAAATTCCTTACTAAGACTTTCCTTCTTTCTTCACATACATCCTCAGGGGGCTTGGGGTTGGGTTTAAATTTGAAAACTCAAGTTTCTCTGAAAGGCAATTCCAGAGGGCAGCATAGGAAGACACAAGTCAGCCATCCCACAGATACAACAGCTCTACAACTAAATACGGAGACATCCCCTCTGAAACAGAAGTGAAAATTAGTTGAACAGCACCCACCTCCACATCAAAGGACTGAAGGACCACGCTGAGAAGCGTAGAAGTGGCAGAGACAGTGGTCTCACCAGGAACCTCACTGACGCAGCATCCCACGCAGGAGGGACATTACAAATGTGGGGTTTCTCTCTGAGGAGCGTGGGATTTGTACCTAGCTCCAAGTGCCCCAGTTCGTGGTACCTGCATCGAAGAGACAATGGCCAGAAAGTCTGGCTTTGGAAATCGAGACTCTCTTCACCTGGATACCCAGCAGGCAGTGCAGGATGAAGCGTCCTCTCTTAAAGCGCAAGCACAGACTGTCTCACCCCAAGAACCCGCACAAAAGTCAAACATTTTAAAGATAACTAAGTCCTACATAAAGGGGACCCGTAGCCAACCTTAAGGCATCAGACAAGGGTGGAAGTCTCTGTCAGAACTTTCTGCAGGACGGAAGACAATGGCAGGCACCATTTTTGCACGAACATCCAAAATTTGTGGAAGTGTTCAGTTCATGAAGTCGCCTCACGCTGATACAAAAACTAGACAACTCCCACTGCTCCCACCAAAAAAATTTAAAGTCAATATTCCTGGACCACAGGTAAGAATTTTTATAACCAAATGGTGTTCCCAAAGGGAAAAGGAGAAGAGAGTGAGTAAATCAGGTAAAGACCATCAAGCGTATGGTAGTGGGCAAAAACTAGATTCTTAGTGGCAATCACAACATGTTATACACAGATGTCAAAATATAATGCGGTACACCTGAAACCTATATACTGTTGTAAACCAGTATTACGTCAACTAAAAAAATGATTGAACCTTGAGGATATGACACTAAATGAAACAAGTCAGAGAGAGCAAAATATTGCTAGGTAGCAAGGCCGCTGCCGTGAGCAGGCAAACGGGAACAAGAGCAGTCCTCCAATCAAAAGGCAGCAGACCGTGAGTGACACCAAACTGCGGTCCTCCAATCCACCCTTAACATTGAAAGTTCTTTCTCCAAGTTTACCTCTTAAATGCCAAACTAGTGAAACTCAGTTTAAAAGGGGAACCATTAACAGACCAATCAAAACCCATGTCGCCACCTGGCACTGCCCCTGGGCAGAATAAGGGCTGCCAGACTCCTTAGAAACATCAGCTGAAGCTCTTGTCTGTTTTCCTCTTAGAGTATGGACCGCCCTTGTTCTGTCTCTTAATGGGCATACTATCTTCAATAAATGTCACTTTCTTTCGCTTGCTACTGACTGTGTTACCTTCTTTGTTCCTGGAATGCCTGGGTCTGACAAAATCTCTCAGGCTCACCCTGAAGTGTGACCCCCACAAGATCCTCTCCACGTGCAGTATCATATGATTTCACTTATGTGTGGAATCTTAGAAAGTAAAACAAACTAAATTAAAATCATAAAGACAGAAAGAGATTGGTGGTTATCAGAGGGGTGGAGGGTTGTGTGAGTGAAATGTACGCAGGGGATCAAATGTACAAACTTCCAATTACAAAATCAGGTCGAGAGTGTATTGTGCAGCACAGGGATTATAATCAAAAACATGGTGACAAACTTGCAAGTTGCTAAGATGACAGACTTATTGTGATGATCACTTCACAAAGCATGCAAGTGTCAAATCATTATGCTGTGACCTAAAACTAAAATAAGGTTGTGTATCAATCATGCTTCAGCAGAGGAAAAGAAAAAATAAGGTTCTCAATAGTTTCCTTTGCTTCAAGGCTTTTAGTAATTGAGAACAGAGCTCAGAAGCACAGGTTTTCGAAAAGAGTGCTTTATTCATGTATCCGCAGCCATCTACTAAGAAAAATATTAAAGACAGAAGAAAATAGAGGACAAAGGATCTTTACTTCAGGGTCATGGCACAAAAGACAAAGCCTAATTACAACAGCTCTTCTCATGTATATACCTCTAGTGGCTCTCCCAGACAGCAGAGCGGGTCAGCTGGGGTGGGGGGGGGCTCTCAGACTCCAAAATGGGGGCCTTGGAGAAGCCGCTCCACCTTCAGGCAGTTGACTTACAGCTCTTATCGCCTGCAAATGGCTGCAGTTAGTTAATCTGAAAATTGCACTCCGTGCCTGGAGGGCAGGGAGAGACCAATCAAAGAAGCGGGACACTCCAGATGGATTGGTAGCAGTTTTAAGAAGCTAGAGAATTTATGAGGCTTGTCTTGGATGACTGCTTGACAAATAGATCTACACACCTGCCACCCCAGAATCTTAAAACATTTTATAGAAGCTATAAGTCTCTATAGACCCACAATGGTCTCGATAACACATTACTTTTTAAGGCTGTGTGCCTGAAATGTCTCTAGTTCTGGAAAGGGCGAACAGAAGGTACATTCCAAGGACAAGTGAAAAATTGAGGCGCTTCCAATTGCTTGGGTCCAGCTCTCCGGTCAACCGGCAGTCACATCCTGTCGATGCTCTCCTCCACCATGCCACCCCTCGTGAGTGACGCTCATACTCGTACCTGGCCCCTCTTCTGCAATGTGTCCTGAGCAGTCGGTCAGGAGTTTGACAAGCATGGAGTTTGGCAGCTGTCTAGCTGCATGGAGGCAGAGGCAACAGACACAATAGAAGCACGTGCCAGAGAAAACACAGGTTAAAATAACGATTCCCAAAATAAGCATCAATTTTTTCCACCAAGAGCTGCATGATTGGAATCACTGATTTATTAAGTACTCTAGGGCAGGAGCCGCATCACTCAAGGCTTTCACTTGTGTCCATGTGCGCTTTAATAAAGAGGGTACATTAGCAGACTCATCAGGTATGAACACAAAATTCCACTGAGATAATGGCACAGTTGCCTGCTTGCAAGTCTGCCATTACGTCTAAAGCATCCTATTTTGAAGGACAGCTTTCTCATTAGAGACATTTTAGTCTTCCATAATGACAGGCTTTGTCAGCTATCATGTAAGTTTTGCTTGGGTGAATTTATTAAGGGTTTTTGCGTGCTAGAATGTCATCCGGGTCAATGGAGGAAACAAAGACGGGACAAATGATTGTGCCAGCAGAAAACAGACTGTGCCTAGCTGTGGAGGAGAGGAAGGCAGGCAACTCTGGGAATTTGACCTGGTTATGCACACCATGCGTGTTGTCTGGGGGAAGCAGTACTATCAGGCGGGGTAGGGGCGGACTGGGGGCAGGATCCCCCACCTTCTCCCCTCTTGCAATGAGGCAAGTTCCATTCCAAGTATAGTTCCTATCATTAGTTCTCCCTATCATTAGTTCTGAAGAGACTCCGTTTTTCCCCCGACCCAGAGGCTTGAAGCAATTTACCAATCCCACTAGAATGTCCCATTGCAAATTTCAGGAAATGACAACTTTCCCAGGCCTGATGGGACTTGGTGTTCTCAGCAGCATAGCACATTGATCCACAGTGAAAGTTGGAGTAGTGGTCATCTCCCTCAACTTCCATACTTTTACGGTACTGGTTGTCTTGGCAAGGGTTCCTCAGTCTATATATGGGAAGACAGAGGCTACAATGCTTGATCATTCAAGTATTTGACCTCACATCATACTCTAGTCTCCTTATCCAGTGTGGTTTGACCTCTTACTAATTTAATCTGCTGCTTTCATGATGCATTTTTCTTTTCTACCAATGCTGCTGCTTGGGGGGTATTAGAAGAGGTGGCGCTTCCATTCACTGTTCTTTTGCTCAGCCTTACATTACCCCTGAAATGCACCCCCCAGCTGCTGTCTGTTTAACAAGGGGACCTAATACTCAGCTTTTCTAATCCCTTAATAGTGGCATTCTGGTTTGTGCAGCAACAGAGAAAGTTTGAGTGAGGCCAGAGAAACCATGTCATCTTCAGAACCCTCACTCAGGGGGATGAAACCAATATAGTCAATTTGCCAGTCCCTCACCTGATGGAACTTCATAGATGGTCCCAGGCTCATTTACCAGTTTTCTTGAGCTTTGCTGAGAAAGCAGGGGTATTCTGTTGTGGCATTTAGTCAAGTATTTCAAAGACAATCCAGCATCCCTGGTATTATGTCATCCCACTTGGGCACTAAAGTGACCATTCTATGGACCCAATGTACTGTATCTACTGATCACAGTTGCTAGAGCTCACACCCGAGCCAGAACATCAGCTTCCTGATGGCATTAAGTATCAGCACCTTGTGATCTTAGATGTGAAAGACAGAAAACGCTGCCTCAGGATCTTGCAGATGAAAGCAAATGTTTTTCCATGTATCCTGATCCCATATGGATTTATTCATGATAATATATCCATTGTCTAAGCCATAGATTTAATCCCTTTAGAAAAGCACAGAGGTCAGTGGAAAATGGTCAGGGTGATACCAGCCAAACCAACCTGAATTCAGCCCACTGGCTGCTGTGGTTTGTTCCTGTTTCCAGCCAGATAGTGTCAGTGTTGGGCTGAACAGTGACTGTCGTGCCTGTGAGTTGGCTCTACTGGATATTTGTATGTACCAGCCATCAGTGAGAATTTCTCCCATGCTATCGCTATAAGCCAGAGGGGCTGCCACAGGACTAGGGGCTGGGGCATTTGGAGGACCTACATATGCTACAGAGCCTAGTAGCAGCCACATTTCTAGAGACAGTGGGCTGGCCGACAAGGAGGTCCTCTGTACAAATAGACATGCCACTTAGTCAGAGCTGGGGTTGAGCCATGGCAGAGGTAGGTAAATGGAACTTATTCTCAGTACAGCCCTTGCTAGGAAAGGAAGTGCTTACTCTGATAAGCTGTTCCTTCATGAGAGGCTCTACGTCAAGGAGCGCTGTATACACAGCTAGAAGCTATTGGTCTGTGGGGTCTATCAGATTACACACTTGCTTAGATTTTATCCTCTTGACCAGTTGCTCTTACTCCTTTGGAAATTATTTATGAATTTGAGAACCTGATAAAAATAGTATGAACTTTATAAAATTATGCACATTGCTTACAGACACAAAAATTTCAAACAAAAACAAGGAGAGATTAAAAAATCACATTAAACCCACTTATGGACATAGGTTCACAGACCCTTGGGTTAATTACTTAGTTCTCAGGCAAAAAGGAGTTATTTTTGGTCAGAATTGTTGTTATATCCGTCTGGCTCAGTCTCTGATTCATGGATGCCTGACTCCAAGATATACTGGTCTTTGGAATCATTTGGTGGCAGAGACTGCTCCTTATCTACCTAATACCGGTTCTCGGTGTCTTCTAAATTTATGCAGAATAGTCATGGGCCTACCCAGCCTTCTGTGCAACTAGTTTGGTTTTGTGAGCAGTCACAGTGATATGTAAATAGAGGCTGTTGACTAGCATCTTTCAGTTCCTCCATCCTTCCTCCTTCCTGTTTTCTGGAACAGTGGATATGCCAGCGAGATCCACTTCTACCTGGACCCTGGATCTACTTTTAAAAAAAAAAGCCATGTGCTAACATGAGGAGAAAATAAAGGTCAAAGAAGGCAGCGTTCTTAAGACTACATGAAGCAGCTTCACCAGCACTAGAATGTTAATTTCTGAGCTTTTTTATATGAAAGAAGAAATCTTTACACATTAGCATCACTGTAGTGAGTTCTCTACTTCAAGATAAATGCAAATTCCTTCTAGCTCTTGCAGGGATTGATGAAACACCAACTACATACCACCATCATCTGATTTTATGGCAAAGGAAAAAGGGGAAAGTTCTCTTCTTTCAGAAACCCTGTGGGTGACCATGAGATGACTGCTGAAGTCCATTTCGAGATAGTTCTCATTCAAGCAAAATAGGGTATAGAAAGAAGTTCCCCAAGAATTTTAGGCACAAGACTCTCACCAGCTGAAAAATAATGTTTCCGTTGGTCTTCACTGTTCTCTAAAGGAAAGATGAATATCTAGCTTCCTCTACAATGAGAACAGATGTCTGAGGAATGCCAAAAATATTAACCCAACAACCTCCCCCTCAAGGCACAGATTGTTTGAAGATTCATTTTACTCCTGAGGCTATTCCAAGCAAAGTCTTTTATACCCGTTTCCATTCAGATCCCACTGGTACTTCAATTTCAGTATATTCAAATTGGAAACTATTTCCCCTCACCTTCATGGACCAATTAATTTTGCTGGAATGGGAAATCTGGAAATAATCCTCTGCTCCCTCTTCCATTGGCAGCTTTGTAGTTACGATCCTACTACCTAAATTTTCCTTGTGTCCGCTAGTTCTTCCACCCTCTTATCATGTCTCAGTTTTTAAATATTGCCTTGCCCCATCTCACTTACATGCCATGCTGTAATAAGATTAATCTTTCAAAATGAAAATCAGATCATTTAAAATTCAAATATTTTAGCAGGAAATTAAAAGCTCCCTGGGATTTATCCCAGTATTCTAATGCCATCTTATCCCAAGGCCTACATAATAGCAACAAAACAAAATCATCCAAAGAAGCAAGATAATATGGTACTTAAGAATATGGTTCATTTGTTCAAACTACTAGCTCTGTGGCCTTTGTCAAGTCATTGAATTCCTCTTTGCCTGTCCTCTCATTTATAAATTGGGTATAATTTTTCACAGAATTATTGAGAAATTTTAAAAAGACACTATATACAAAGTTCATTTGAAATATTCTTAGAATATAGTAAGCACTCAATATATATGGTCTACATTCCTTTCTAAGATTAAGTTAAAGTCCTTTATTTTATGGGCCCAATCTCCATGACCTACCCAAATATATGGAAGCTGTGGATTAGCGCACAAAGTCTTACCCACTTAACTTGTAATTAGAAAAACCAGAAAGCAAAAAATATTACTCTAATTCCCTTGAACCTAAGGTTCTTCACAATAATTGTGCCTGCAGGCAGTATTTGAAAGACAGAAATAAATTAGAAGTTGTCATTCAGTTAATTCTTGGATGTCTCCAACAGCAAGCACCACTTTGGAAAAAGGCAGTAATAGCACAGTTAGCAAAAATCTTGAGATGGTCTCTAAAAGTAGAAGCTATGAGTATCCATTCTTTGGTTTCCTTGGTATCCTGAGGTAAAATGGCAAGAGGTATTGTGGAGGGGCCTGCCTACCACCTCCAGCAACTCTAAAGAAAAGCCCTGACACCTCCTATAACCTGAGCTTGCTGGAATGTAGCCAGCAAAGAACTTCCCAAGCGCTTGAAACCCCTTCCCCTAATTTACATCCCTCTCTTCCCGCCTTGCTCTAGCCTATGTAAGCATGTTCTTACCAGAACTCGGGGCTCAGCTGTTTGGGGAAGAAATCCCAGTTGAGACCACGTGTGTAATGAATATGCCTAAAATACTTTCAAAGAGTGATCGCTTGGTTTTCTCCCAAAAACTCTAGCAGTATTGGCAGCAGTCTTGACATTTGGCACAAACTTTATCTGTTCTCAAGGGCGGCAGCTCTCCTGTAATTAGTCTCTTTGGTTCTGAAGACGTTCCTAGAGGGTCAGCCTAGAGTATATTCCTCCACTCTTCTAAAATTTTGTAAGCACATAATTTGCTATATTAAATGCCTTACTCTTCAGCTATCTAAGGTGATTTTGCTTTCCCGTTCTGCTCCTTAGTTGACAATCTAACTGACCCCAGTATTATGTTTCATTTCTGTCAACATGAACTTTTTCATCCAGTCAGGAAGATCTATTTTCCGATATTCCATGCTTTCTTCTCCACCCCACTTTTCTCCTGCTATTTCTCCTCCTTTCCTCTCCTCCCTGAAACCAGTCCTATGATCCCAAATCTCCTATTTGAAACTACATTTTTAGGAAGTTCTTTTGTCTGTACATGGTTATAGCTGTAATATAAAATATCTCTATTTTGCAATTTATGGCAGAAACAACCTGCAACAGTAAAATAAGTATCAATAAAGTTCATAAACATATAATCATAATCTAGCCAAGATTTTTTTAATTATTTCTAGATATCCGTAGAAGTCATGATGTAAATTGGATATCTTTTTCTCAGGACTTTGTAGGACTTTCATGATCTATTTAATGCCTCTTACTTCTGGTAAAAGAAATGTCTACAGTTCCAATTTCAACATATAAATAGCATTAAGCTATTTTATATTACCTTGGGGAATATAAGATTGAATCAAAAGTAGCCATTTTAGACCAAAATATGTAAGTGCTTCAAGGTTTAAATTTTGAGTAATGCTGAATTTCAACACCCTTTAATATGACTTATGGTATAGACACTAATGTATATTCAAGTCATATATTTTAAGGTCTTAAAATACAAATTTTGATACCATCTTATACATTAATCTTAGGCAAGAAGTTTGAGAAAATTGTACAATTTAAGCAGAAGTTAACATAAAAATACTATAGTTCTAAGTTCACTGAGATTGCCTAAAATTCAATAAGAAGTCAAGAAACAAATCCCTCCACTGTTTTATCTTTGAAGTGACTTTTTCATTACCCAAGGTACTCTATATATTGTGGGTGCCAATATACTTCAGGAGAAACCTTCCTTTCAGGATAGTAAACTTAATTCAATTTTTGCTAAACTCTAATAGGTGTGCTTATCAAAACAAAATAATACAAAACAAAAAAAGTAACATCTGAGAACTTCAGGGTCCTTTGAAAATTTCTGTGAAATAACTCGTTTTGTTTTGTTTTGTTTTTTTCAGGAAAAGAGTAAGCAGGAACAAAGGCAAGCAGGCAGACAGGTAGAAAAAGAGGAGGAAGAAATATTTTCTATTTGCTTTATTTAGTTGGTCATCTTGCTTGTTTTCCTCAGCCCTGGGAACAAACCCAGAACCTTGGGATGTATGTGTACTGTGCCCAACCACTAATCCACCAGGGTGCTTCTCAAGTATATTTTTAAATTCCTTCTTTATTGAAAACTAAGGTTTATGCATGAGCCCAAGGGGCTAACCTGGCAAGCAATTTGAGGAGACTGACAAACCCGTGTGCTCAAAATTGTCTCAGTCTTCTGACACGGGCACACTGTAAGAACCCAACTCTGTCTTCTCTTACATCCAGTTTGTCCCCAGAAGGCATCTTAGTCATGATCCCCATGGTGGATCAACCTTCCAAACTCCGTATATGGTCAGAATATTCATTTTTTATTGCTGCTGTAACAAATTTTAGTGACTTAAAGCAATACCTACATATCATCTCACAATTATATATGTCTGAATTCCAGGGATCTTTTGGTCAAAATCTCAAGATGCTGTCTGACCTGGGCTCTTTTCTGTGATGCTGAAGAAGAAGCTGTGTCTAGACTCATTTACGTTGCTGACACAATTGTTCCCACAAACTTGCTGGCTGTCAACCAGGGGTCACCTCAGCTTCTAGAAGGTGCTCATGCTCCTACCCTCACACTCCCCTCCTTCGAAGTCAGCAACAGTGTTTCAAATCAATCTGACTTCAAGCATCTCTCCAACTTCTGACTTATGGGCTAAAGTAGTTATGTTGAATCTACCTAGAAGATCCAGGAATCTCCCTGTTATAATAGCAAATGATTATCTTCAACATTCCTTTTTACCAGGTAAGGTAATATATTCAGGGTTTCAGGCTTAAACATCTGGAATCCTTTTGGGGATCATAATTCTGTCAACCACAATCTGACCACAAACTGATGCTTTCCACCTGGATTTCCTATTTCTTATAGCAGTAGGCAAATCAGTTTTCCACTTTAACTCCCTGAAGGATAAAACTCATTCATTAAATCTTAGAACACTGTATAGCAATACTGCATGTACCGTGATGGGCCCAATCAGCTATGTAGCATGTAGCCTAGGTGTATAGCAGACTATGGCTTCTGTTATACTTATATTATATACTTATATTCATGCAATAACAAAGTAGTCTAATGATACATTTCTGAAAAAATATTCCCATTGTTAAGCACTGCATAACTGTAAATATACTTACACTTGCCTATTCGGTATCTATTTTTTAAAAGTAGAAATTAGTTTGGTAATAAGCAAATTATAATTGTAAGGGCAATATTCTGGATAAAGCATTATATTTATTTGACAATGAGTGACTATGTGTGATATTCAGACTATTTGTGAATTTTTGTATCTATGTGTGTGTGTGTGTGGAGAGAGTGTAATAAACTGGGGTAAAAAGCATACAGACAGCCAGAATTTTTGAGTTTCTGCACCAGTTCTATTACACACTGTCTCATTTGAATAAATCATTTAAGAAACTCTATTACCAGATAGTGAAAAGCATGTTTTTTTCAGATTGATATCCAGCTTATAATTCTATATTTTGAGTAATTTATCTTTATATAAAGCAAATGACACAAAAACCATATGTCAACTTATTTAAAATATTTCTTCATTGGAGAAATGTTATATTTATTAAATTTTCTACTATTGTCAAAAATAAAAGAAATAACATACGTTGGTAGGCATATGGAGAAAATGGAATCCTTGTGCACTATTGGTGACTATGTAAAGTGGTGCAGTTACTATGGAAAAACAGTATAGGGATTCCTCAAAAAATTAAAAATAGAGCTACCATATTATACAGCAATTTCACTTCTGGGTATAATTGGAAGGAAATGAAATCAGTATCACAAAAATATATATGCACGTCTATGTTCATAGCAGCATTATTCAGTAGCTTGACATGGAAACAGCATCGGTGTCCATGATAGATAAATGGATAAAGAAAATGTAGTATACATGCATGGTGGAATATTATACAGTCATGAAAAGAAGGAAATCCTGCCACTTACAATAGCATGGGTGTACCTTGAGGGCATTATGCTAAGTGAAATAGTCAGAGAAAAACAAAGCCCAAAATACCATGTGTTCTCACTTATATGTAGAATCTAAGAAAACAAACAAATAAAAACCAGGCTCATAGATACAGAGAACGTATTGATGGCTATCAGAGGGGGAGAGAGGTTGATGAAATAAGTTTAGCTGATCAACGGGCGTAAACTGCCAGTTATAAGAAGTCTTGAGGTGTACCCTTATGGCTCAGGTAACTTGAAAAGCTGATGTTAGGACAATATAAAGACCAAGGACCCAGGATCTCAATCCTGGGCCAAGGTGAAAAACCAAAATAAATAAAATTAAACAAATAAATAAAACATGCTTCTTCCTTCACTCCCTGCCTTCCTTCCTTTCTTTTTTTAAAAAAAGAAAGAAAAATAAGTCCCAGAAGTGGAGGACTACTAGAACTTTTGTGGTGGACATGGTATGTTATTGTATATATTTGATAAAGAATGAACCTGCACATCTAAAACTTACATCAAGCCGTAAATCAACATTACCTCAATTAAAAGGGCACCAGAAATTGTTAGTCCTGTGCTGTAATGTATAGGATGGTGACTCTAGAGAATAATACTGTGTTATATATTTGAAGGTTGCTAAGAAAGTAGCTCTTAAAAGTTTTTATCACATAGGAAAAAGAAATGTGTTACCATGTATGATGAGGGATATTACCTAAATTTATTCTGGCAATTATTTCCCAATGTATACATATCAATTCATTATGCTTTAAAACTAACGCAATATTATGTATCAATTATATCTCAAGTTTTAACTTTTTTATGTAATGTTTTTCATTTCTTCTTAGAAAAATCACCGATTTTGTTGCTTTTCATGTCATCTCACAGCCCTTAAAAGGAACAACTTTGCAGATCTGCTCCTCAGAAGCAAAATAGAACATAGTTGTAAAAAAAAAAAACCAAAATAGTTCAATATCTCAAGATTCATAATATATCCTAATGCAAAACAGATGCTTATCAAGGTTTCTTCCTAAGAAGACATGATATGAGAAGTCCTGCAGGGTATTTTACCTTTATTTTTCCCTGTGTTAAGTTCTCATGCTAATCACTCTTTCTCTTACATTCAGAATAAGTTCCCTTCACTCCAGTTCACAGTACCTGTTTTCCAGTGCATGAGCAGTTGAGCAAAACATATTTTTAGTAAAGCATATGAAATGCATGTTTTCGAGACAAGAAGTAAAGTTAGCTATTACTTTTCAACACAAAGCCCACGGAAAATGAGTAATGTTTATTGAACGTAGTGTAATTAAAAGTGTCTATAGTAACAGATTCTCAGATTGGCCTTTCCTGAAATGGGTTCATGGTTCAAAGTTTTTACAAACTAGATGATCTTACGAGCTTCTATTTTCTGGTAATTGTCTACCTAATTGCAATTATTTTTGTTTAGTTGAACTATTGCAATAACTTTCATTAAAAGTAGTTGGTATTTTCCACTAATTGCTGCTGGTATTCAGAGAATTTATCATTTGACAGGTGATTCAGAAAAGTACAGTGTCTGCAGTTTCTATTGCCTGTTCTACTTCATAATATATTCATAAGATTGTCATGGTTATTTAATGATAGTTCAAAAGGCAGAAATCATCTGCACTTCTTATATAACTCTAATACAGTACTCTGAATATTCTGGTTGCTGCTACTTTCTGTTCTGTTATGGGTACTGCATTTTTTTAATCAATTAGATGCAGCCATATTAAGTGTTGATGAGTTTTGACAAAGGCAAATAAATACTCAAGCATAATTCATCAGCATAATGAAACTATCTAAGTATGTGCATACATATGTGTGTATATTATATATGCACATACTATATATATTTATATATTGTATATATATATATGTCCATTTGGGAGTTTATTTTTAACATACAGTTCTTTGAGTAGTTTTAAGACCCACATAGACTTGTATAAGAAACTCAGCAATCAAGATGCTAAATAATTCCATTACCCTAAAAAATTCCTTTGCAGTACCTTTTCAGTCAAACCCCTCCTAGACCCTCAGGACCTAGCAACCACTGTTTTGTTTTCTGTCCCTACAGTTTAAGCTTGTTCAGAATGTCATTTAAATTCAATTATATAACTTTCTGTACTTTCTTTCCCTTAGCATAATGCTTTGAGATTCATTTATGTTGTGTGTGTCAATAGTTCATTGTTTTCACCCTTCAGTCGTATTCTATTGCACAGATATAATAGTTTCTCCATTCACTCCATGAAAGGCACTCAAGCTGTGTTCAGTTCTTGAAAATTATGAGTAAAACTACTGAAAACCTTTTTGCACAATATTTATCCTGAATATGTGTTAATTTTCCATAGTAAATACATGTGAATGAAATTGCTGAATCACATAGTCAATGCATGTTTACATTTATAAGAAACTGCCAAACTACTTTCTAAAATGACTGGGGCAGTTTGCATTCCAGCAGCCATGTATGAGAGCCCCAGTTAATCCACAGTCTTACTAGAACTTGGCAGTGTTCAAGATTGATGTCAACAGTTTGTATAGTCAGTGGCTATCATGTCGTCAGTACTGGCAATGACAAGCACTCCATAAAACTTCTGTCAATCTGGCAGGTCAGTATCAGTTAGACACCTCTCAGAACCAGAGTGATGGCACCCACACCAGGCCTTAACCAGTACTGCACACAGAAGACCTCATCAACAAACCAGATAAATGTCATAGGCTGGCCTATGCAAGGCACTTAGCAGGAGGAAATTAATATCCCTGTAGAGTGAATGATGGCACAGCCAGAGAAATCTTTCTTCATTGTCATTGTTATTATTGTATTTGCCTCCATGTTAGAATAACCTGGGAAAGACAGTTTATTTATAGAACGGTGACTTTACTTCAAAACACTTCTAAACAATTTTGATTGAGGTAATATTCTTTAATAACACCACAAAAGTTTTAGATGTGCAGGTTCACTCTTAATCAAACATATGGCAACACACCACACCCACCACCAAACTTTTAGTAGTCTTTAACCACCGTCCATTGGACTTTGTCTCCCTTTGTTCTACCCTATACGTTTTCCACTCTGGTAATCTCAGATTTGATGTCAGAGTTCAAAGATTAGTTTTTGCTTTGCTATGTCTATTCATTTGCTTTGTTTCTTAAAAGTCAACATATGAGCAAAAAAAAAAAAAAAAATCAGCATTTCTTTTCCCTTCTGTCTTATTTCACTTAGCATAAAACACTCTAGTTCCATTCATGTTGTCATCAATGGTAATATTTCATCTTTCTATGACTTAGAAGTATCTGATTGTGTATATATATCACATCTTTTTTATTAAATCACCTGTCAGGCACACTTAGGTTTCTTCCAGCTCTTGGCTATTGTAAATAGTGCTGCAATAAACATAGGGCGGCATATATTTTTTCAAATTAATCTTTTCATATTCTGCAGATAGATACCTACAAGTGGAATTGCTGAATCACGCAGAAGTTCATTATTAACTTCTTGAGAAATTTCCATACTGTTTTCCAAAGTGGATGCACCAATTTACATTACTACTACCACTATTTGAAGATTCCTTTTCTCCCTACCTTCATCATCTTGTTGTTTCTAGTTGTTGTTTTTTAATATAGGACACTATCACAGGTGTGAAGTGATATCTCATTGTGATTTTTATTTACATTTCCCTAATAATAAGTGGTGATGGGCATTTTGCATATGCCAGTTGGTTACCTGTATGTCTTCCTTGAAAAAGTGTCTCTTCAGATCTTCTGCCCATTTTTTGAATGGGTTATTTGCTTTTTGTTGATGTTGTTGAATTGTATAAATTCTCAATATATCTTGGATATTACCCTCTTGTCAGATATACGATGTGCAAATATATTCTCTCATTCAGCTGGCTATATTTTTGTTTTGATTATAGTTTGTTTTCCCATGCAGAAGCTTTTTTTTTTTTTTTTTTTAATGTCATCCCATTGTTTTTTGTTTGTTTTGTTTTCCTTGACTCTGTAGTTGAGTCCCTAAAGATCAAGGTCCTGGAATGTATTTTATGGTTTCCAGTCTTACATTCAAGTCTCTAATCCATTTTACATTCATTTTTGTTTATGGTATTAGAGAGTTAACTAGTTTCATTCTTTTGCTCTTCAGGTTTCCCAATACCTTCACCAAAGGAAAAACCTTTCCTTTCTCTACTATATGCTCTTGGCTCCTTTGTTGTAAATTAACTGACCGTATATATGTGAGCTTATTTCTGGGCGTCTCATCTATTCCATTGACCTGAGCACAGTTATCTATAATAACAAACCTAAAAGAAATGTTGGGGTGTTCTTTTTTTCCCCATGCAAAGACTGCCAATTCACAGATACAGAAAAATGCCATTTTTATGTGTAATACAATTTTTAGAAAGGAATGTGATCATTTATATTTGCATATATCAGATACCTCTGCATAAGTATTAATGGATACATGTATTTAAAATTATATCTGTAGCTCCCTCATCTGCTCACTTTCATTAAATGCAATTTTCCTCTTGCAGTTAGAATAATTCATCCTCACAGTATCTTTTTTATGGGAACTTCTTTGTACAACTCTCTTTTATTAACTAACATTTTTCACTTTTGCTAAGTTAATCAACTACAATATTAGAGCAAAAAGCACAAAATCTATTTAAAGATGATATTAATTATTCTTATCAAAATCCTCAACTTTTATTTTGATCCTAAAATAGGTTTCAAATCTATCATGTTTTTAGTTTAAAAAAACAATAAAACTTGGCCTGTATCATTTAGACGTTATTTTTCTAAGCTGTCTTGCACATTTTGCACATAGTTCCAAACATATTTGTGGTATGAATAACATCACCAACTTTCAATCAAAGAATTTCTCTTAGTAATGCTTAAGGAAACAAGAAAGAATAGTTTCGTCTGAAACTACTGAGTTAGCTGTGCCGGTGTTACCACAGTGTCAGACATAGTTTAGCACTTTGCTCCAAATAAGGTCTATTGGAGCAAGAACTGTTTTGTTCACAGCTGGTGATCCATGACTGAAATTAATGTTGAGCATATAGTCATTGTTCAGTTCAAATTTGTTGAAGGAATAAATGAATGCTTAAGACTCCCCACTACAATCTCACTGCCTTCTAGGTAAGGACAAATGCATCATTATTGAATACTTGACACTCGAGAGACTCTAACCATTGCTTGAGGTCATCACTAATTTCTATCTTGTGAAGCATTACTGCTTTGCCCCAGATCAGTTTTTGGACATTGCAGAAACACATTTATAAATAATCTCTTGATTGACCAACAAAATAGACATCACCACAATGTGGATACATTTCCTGGATTAATTTTCTGAAGACAAATTCATTCCTAAACTCTTATCAGACATTTCTCCAAATACTGTATCATTTAGTGAAGTTAAGTGATGCTGAGGTACCAAATAATTCAAAATCTTGGTGACCTATAAAACCTGAAGTTAGTCTGTCTTTTTCACAGTGTATGCCCATGGCTGACCATGTCAATTCTACTCTTACGACTTTAAAAATTCATTGCAATTTTAATTAAGATTTCAAAAAGATTAGTCAAAGAAGTTCTTTTTAAAGAACACATACACCAAACAATAAAATAATTAATAAATTTAATTGTGCTGTTATTTACAATATCACTATAGTAGGTAATATAAATAAAATTAACAGAACAGTCAAAAATTGGAAGACGACATTTTACAATACATAAGCAGCAAGTGATTGTTATATAAAGTGAGTAAAGAAGTCCTACAATCAAAAGGTGAACTGTGCAAACCTTGTGAATAATTTAAAGAGGAAAATATAATTATATTAAAATATATTTAATCTCACTATTAACCAGATAAATTATCATTAAAATAGCAATATCATTTCAACCATCACATTGGTAAGATTAAAAAGCCAAATCAAATCTTTACTACTTAAAATACAATGTATTCTCTTTTCTATAGTCATTACTAGATTAAGTAAAAAGCACAAGTAGCGGAATGAAAACGTGCACTTTCAAAATATGACTAGTGCTGTACAGGTAAATCAACAGGTTTCCATTATTTCATTATTAAGAAGGAATGATAAAAATTTTAAACTAACTTTCTAACTGAAGAAGTTAGAAGAAAGTCGAACAGGAAAATAGAAGGAAGAAAATTTACTGTTTTAAAAATATACTAGTAATTTACCAAATTTTAAAAACAGAACTATTCAGTGGATCCAAAGATGGTTGGGTAGGTAGAAGAAACCAAATAATGAAATAATCAAATAAAATTTGAAAAAACAAACAAATTAAACACACAAAAAAGTGAAATTAAGAATGAGAAAAGTAATAATGTCCAAATTTTTCTTTAATCCTGATGAAGTAAATTGTTCTATTGGAATATTAAAATTGCAAAACAAACTCAGGAATTACTACAGCTACAAATAAACCAGTGAAATGTTATTGAAGAACTACCCCCAAATATAGTTCTAGGGACAATCAATATTACAGGAAAGTGCAATTAAACTGTCAAGGACTATGTGCTTTCTATATTACATAAACTAAGCCAGAGACTAGAACTAAATAAAAAATAAATAAACTGCTTTTTCGTCCTCTTTCCTCTCCTCCTGCCTGCCTATTTGCCTTCATTTCTGCTATACCTTTCCTCAAAAAAAAGATCACTGTGGCAATCAACAGGTTGATGTCCACCCAGAGAGCATCTAGTAAAAAAACTCCACAGATAAATATCTATATACCTATATATATGGTATTTATGGACATAAAATTAGTACTCTTAATCCTATTAAATAGCTGTTGGATCACATGTAATAGATAAAAACAATTAAAATAAAATATTAGAGCAGTGATAAAATTATGCATAGGATTTAGTGGTTGTTGGGGGTGGAGGGCATGAAAGACAGAAAATGATTGACAGAAAAGTAATGCTTGCACAGTCTCTTTCTACTCATCTGCTTCAGTTTCACCTCCTGGTTGTACTGTTTGCTACTTAATACTCTAGTTTCGTTTGTTTGACTGCTGTTTGGTTGATTATTTAAAGAAAATATTACAATTTGCGTCCTATTTTCTGATGTCAATAAATTTCCATAATTTCTTCACTTATCTTTGTCACTATCATATTGGGATTGATTCTTATTAATTAATGCAGATATAGTTAATGACTTAGAGGTTGTTACAAGGGCAAGTTCTACTTAAAGTATCTTATAAAAGGTTTGAAACAAAACTTTTAGCCAAAATGAAAAATCTCTCAAGTAGCTAGTACACTTCTTTTCTTTCAATTGAGATATATACATACATACACTGTATTGGTTTTAGCTCTTAATATCAGCTCTTACATATCATCCAAGTTATTTTCCCTCTGGATTATAAGATCAAGGAACACAAATAGGAACCAAGAAAAGAATTTATTCTTTGTCCAAATTGGTCATACGCTGAAGGCCTTCTCCATTCCAGGTAAATGGGAACTAAATTACACGCTTTTTGCAAAGCAAGTGGAGAAGGGTAGGGCTATGTCTCTGATAATGTCAGACTTCCAGAAAAGGGGACAGAACATTCCAGGACCAGGGAATTAGGCCTACTTTCAGTTCTAATTTGTTGTCATGGAGCAGTCATGTCGCAGAGGAGTGGAAATTTAACATGTCCTTCTTGACTTTCGGCTCTTCTTTGGCTCCATTTGGCTGGTTCCCATAGTTCTTCACATGCACATTCTAGAGCTGAGACAATTCAGTCATTATTTTCTAATCTTTGATTGTAAATTCCATTATTCTCTAACTTGCCAGTGATGCATTTCTACTGATTCATCAACTTCCAAAAATAAGCATAACTAGCCATTTTAGCTTTAGTTTAATCTTGAAATAATTACCACAATGGATTTCATGAATCTCCATCACCACATGTATTTACATGTTTTTCCTATGATGGAATCTTTTAAAATCTGCTCTCAGAAATTTTCAAATATGCAATATAGTATTATTAGTATAGTCACTCTTCTGTACATCCCATGACTCATTCATTTTATAACTGGAAGTTTGTACCTTTTGACCTCTGGTAACCACCAATTTGTTTTCTTTATCTCTGAGCTTGGTTATTTGGAGTTAGGTTTTTGTTTTTGTTTTTTTTCAGATTCCACAAATACGGTATTTGTCTTTTTCTGTATGCCTTTTTTCACTTAGCATAAGGTCCTTAAGTTTCACCCAAGTTGTTGCTAATGGCAGAATTTCCTTCCTTTTTAAGGAGTAACTGTATGTGGATATATATAAAATTTTCTTTATATATTCATCCACTGATGAATACTTAAGTTGTTTCCATGCCTTGGTTATTACAAATAATGCCACAGTGACCATGGGGATGCAGTTATCTTTTTGAGTTAGTTTTATAAATACCCAGAATGGAATTGTTAGATCAAACAGTAATTACATTTTAAATTTTTTGAGGAAACAATACGATTTTCCATAGCAATGGTACCAATTCACATTCCCACCAACAGTGCAGAGTCCCCTTTTCTCCATATCTAAGCAATACTTGTTATTTCTTGTCTTTTTGTCACTCTGACAGATGTGAGGTACAGCTAATTGCTGTTTTGATTTGCATTGTTTGATGATCAGTGATGTTGCACTACTCATCCATGTGTCCGTTGGTCATTTGTCTTTGGTAAAAAGTCTCTTCAGTTCCTCAGCTCATTTTATAATGTGTTTGATTTTTTTCTGCTATTGAGTTATATGATTTCTGTATATATTTGGATTTTAACACTTTATTAATATTTTCTCCCATTCTAAAAGTTTTCTTTTTCATTTAGTTGGCAGTTTCCCTTGTTACACAGAAACTTTATAATTTACTATAGTCCCACTAGTATTTTGGGTTTTGTTGCCTTTGCTTTTGGTATCAAATCCAAAATATCATTGCCAAGACCAGGGTCAAAGAGCTTACTGTTTAATTTTTTTTCAGGACTTTGACAGTTTCAAGTCTTTAATTCAATTTGAGTTGCTTTGTGTGAGTGTTTGATGTTAGAAAGTGGCCCTCCTCTCATGACACACAGGCTCTTACCATACAGAGAACACTGTCATAGTCATAGGGGTAGAAACTTTATTCAGAAAGGCTGACCACTCTGCACTGGGCGCACTTTGGTAGAGTAGTGGTTGGGTTCACCACCTCTGGCCAAGTGAAGTTCATACCCCAAGGACCCCCTGCTGGAGTTGAACAGAATGCCAAGAACAATTGACAAAAAAATTGTAGCCCAACTATACAAGGCCTGACATAGAAAATGTATTGACAACATTCCGTTTACAGTCCATTTACAAAAGACTGCAAATCTGAGTACCTCCAAGTCACATCACATTAATAAATCTTAATTTTTAAATACTTTTCATTGTTTATATGACAAAAACTGACATTCTAACCAATTCTGAGTGTGCCATTGTGGCGAATCAATGATATTCACAATGTTGAGCCACTATCACCATTAATAGTTTTAGTGAACATTTGTATTCATTTATTTGTTAATATTAAGAACTGGGGATTGTCCATAATTTCAGGTAACTTTCTGGCTGCTGTTTGAGTTTCATTTTTAATTTTACTGTTAGGCAACCATGAAGAACAGGGTGGACAGGGACCTTGCGTAGACCCACAGAAGGGGAACAGTGAAGACTGGGATGTGGAGAGTGCGTTCCAGGGTCTGTGACAGCGGGGTCGATCCACCCCCGCGTGGGGTCTATAGCAGAATATTGCTGTCCTCTGAGACCTTGGGCGGGGCTGAGGGCGGGGCCTCTCTGGCCTGGGGCGGGGCCTAGGAGGAGGACCCCCCCCCCTAGGAAAGACTAGGGCGGGGCAGAGGGCGGGGATCATTGGCCTTGGGCGGGGCTGGGCGATGTCCAGAAGAGACCTGGGCGGGCTGGGGGCGGGGCCTTGCTTTTGTTGGGCGGGGCCTAGCCGGTGGCGTCCTAGAAGAGACGTGGGCGGCTTAAGGGCGGGACCTGAGCTGTGTTGGGAGGGACCTGAGCTGGGTTGGGAGGGACCTGAGCTGGGTTGGGGGTGCGGGGCGGATGAGCCGCGGGCCGAGCTGGTTCCGATGAGTACCCCCGCCAGGGTCTGGGCCTGCACCGGACACCGCCCGGGTCGGCTGTGGCCCGAAGGGGAGGCCGAGTGTGATGCGGCTGACGCGGAAGCGGCTCTGCTCGTTTCTCATCGCCTTGTACTGCCTCTTCTCGCTCTACGCCGCCTACCACGTCTTCTTCGGGCGCCGCCGCCGGGCGACGGCCGCATCTCTGCGGGAACTTAGGAAGGGGGCGGCCCCAGCGCGGGAAAGGCGCGGCCGAGGTAGGACACCGAGAGGCGGCCTCCCTCCGCGGCTGCGGTCTGGCCCGTAGGGCTGCGGGGCGGTGGAGGCCAGGCTGACCGAGCCACGAGGCCAGGATTCCGCGCTCAGGTCCCGGCTTGTCCTGGGCCCCAGGGTGCTCATTCCCTCCTCCAGCTCTCCTTAGCCGACCCAGGGCTCGGGTTTTGATACGTGTAGCAGTGCCTCAATCTTCGCCCTAGACTCACACGCGGTCCCCAACGCTACCTCCCAAAGCTGACAGGTGCGCACAGGTTTAAAACACATTTTAAATATTCAAGACATTGTCATAAAATATGAGACTCACAGGAATGCCCTAAGATTTAACACATCTGTTTCCATATTGAAACGAAGAGCCTTCTCTAAACAGGCCGTGACTGCTGAAAGTTAGGGCGCCTTACCTCTGAGTTCACGACCCTTGTTGTGCAATTGGGTCTGTGTCAGGCGCGTATTCAGGCTCATCGCTCCTTGTTATTTCAGATTTTTACACAATCACATCTAAAACTCTTGGACACTTTACATTCAGAAGTATGTATGCTATGCATATACGATCTATAAAGAATTGCAGCAGTTAAACTTGTAAAGTTGGTTATTATTAAGTCCCCATAATTTGATACTTATTATCCAGTTATTTTGGAAGGTTTTATTTGGGAGAGATAATTTCCTGTCCGGTATTAACATTTTATTTCTAAGATCTTTCAGAGTCAACGTTCAATCAAAATTAAATTCTAATTTCCTTATTTTAATTGGGTGTCTAACCAATGCAAAAAGTCAGTGGCTTTGTCTCTGAAGAGAACTGAAGTTAGGGTGAAGTTAGAACTTCCTAACCCCTCACTTAAATGACTTGATTTTATCTACAACAGCAGCTCTGCCTTACTGATAAATACTCTTCCTCTTTTTAAAATAGCACACTCTACTTTGGGAAGTGAAGAATGGAATCCTTGGGAAGGAGATGAAAAAAATGAGCAACAACACAGATTTAAAACTAATCTTCAAATATTAAATAAATCTACAAAAGGGAAAACAGACTTGCGGGTACAAATCTGGAGCAAAGCTGCCATTGGTAAGTTAATGTATAGAGCTAGGCATGTAAAACATATCATAAAAATCATGTTATTAATATTTGAACTATTTTAATACATTCATATTTTCTTTGTGTTAATGAAGCCATCATGATGTATTTTCACTTTTTCTCAAGATTTCATTTCTCCTTAATGTTAGACAACATCTGTGTAAATACATAAACACATATTCTATTGTTGGTCTGTAGCAGAGCACAGCTTTATCTGTAGTTACAAAAAGTGGAGGTGTAGGCATCATTATATTAAAATGCCTATGTCAACTAAATGTTGCACTGATCTGTGTAGTCATTGGATACAAAGATAAGACGTGACCTCTGCCCTTAATCACCAAATAAGTCTGGAAACATTGAACAAAGTTAAATAAAGTTCTTTATTGTACGGCCTATTCAGAACCTTTAACATGCTAATATTCAGTGTGAATGTGAATGCCCAATAAGGGAATAGAGTGTGTAAGTGATTAAATTTGAATGCAGCCCACGAAAGCATTTTTGCTCTGAGCATCATGGGATTGTAGTGTTCAAATCAAATATTACACTCATTTAGAGGATAGGACTCTCAGTGAAGGTTAGAAGAGTCAAAGAATTTAGTTAATTACAAAGGACTTTATTAGACCTTTAAACATGAGTTGGATTTATGTATAATAGGGATATAGATAGAAAGTATCAGATAAGAAGAAACTAAATTGAGAATAATGCCTGGTCCCTGGTGTTTCATAAATTCATTCACACTTGCATGCAAATATACATCCTTGAAGACTACTCCTGACCTCTGAATTTCATATACCCAGACTTAAGCTTCTAATCATCAAGTTCTAGCATTTTTTTTCTTTATAGAATCTTCAAGATTAATTTTTTTCTTTTAAAGTCCCGCTTCATCATTCTAACTTTTAATTAAATCTACATCTTAACATGCTTTAGTGTTTCTAGACCTTTCTCTTTTCTATCCAATCAATTTTGGTCCAACCAATTTTGAAACGCGACCAGGCAAACTCCATTAGGTTTCAAGGCCTGGCAATAACCTGTGACTCAAAACTTTGGCCTTTCTGCTCCATGCCAGAGTCATCTACCTTTTTCATGAGCTGCTTGTGCTTGCAGCTCGGTAGCTTTATCAGCCCGTTTCCTGCCGCTGGCAACTTAGGAATCCAGCAACCTTATTTCGTATCAAATCCTCTGTCCCTTTTAGACAGAACTGTCCGTGTTTCTGATGCGATCACACTCGAGCTTTGCGAGTCTCCTGTGTATAAAACAAGGATTCATTCCACTAGAAGAGCTCCTCCACGAGCTTTCCTTAGATAATTCCACCTCTGTTTCTGCCTTCTACTGAGATGAATAAGGAGATCCACAAATTATACACCAAATAGAACCTCTCTATAACTGAATATTCTGACCTTTTTTTAATGCCCTGGGGCACCGGTAAAAGGATGTACAACTACATCCTTAGCCTCTCCAGAGTGTGTTTTCCTGATAGTGAATCTCCAATTTATTTACTTCTTTTGCAGTTTGTTAACTTCACAAATCATTATGGTTCCTTTTTGCTTAACAGTTCTTTCTTCAGTCCTCTTTCCTTCCACATTTTGCTCTAATTACAAGAAGAAACCAGGCCATTGCTTCAATACTTTGCTTGGAAATCTCTTCAACTAAATATCCAAATTTATCATATACACTCTTCTGTTTTCCCCCTAACTGCAGGACATAATTCAGTTACTTCCTGCTATTATATAAACAGGATCCCCTTTATTCCAGTCTCTAATAACATGTTCTTTATTTCTGAGCACTCAACAGCACTGCTTATAATGTGCATATTTCTACCAACAATCTTGCTTATGAATTCAGGTAGTCTCTGAGATGATAGAGATTTTTCTTCTGTGCTCCTAGCTTTCTTCAGAATTATCACTACTGAATCACTATCATCCATATTCCTACCTTCAATTTGCTCAAATCAATCTAATCTAGGCCTCTTTTTTTTTAATCATACTTCTCAAAATTCTTCCAGCCTCTCCCCATTTTCCAATTTCATAGCCATTTATAAATTATTAAGTATTTGTTCATCAGTACCTCATTTCCAGATACCATATCTGTAACTACATAAGCTGTAATTCCATAGCTGCCATAACCAATTGCCAAAAATGTAGTGACTTAAAACAACAAAAATTGATCTTTTTTAAAATTGAGACATAATTGATGAATAAAATTATATTAATTTCAGTTGTACAACATAATGATTAAATATATATGTATGTATATAGTTAAACAATCAACACATAAGTTTAGGTAACATCCATCACCACACAGTTATAACTTTTTTGAGTGTGATGCAAACTTTGAAGATCTTAGCAATTTTCAAATATATAATTCAGCATATAATTCAAATATATGACTCAGTCACTACCTATCTATAATCCTACATTTCTGAAGGCAGAAGTATGAAAGTATACGCAGACTTGTATTCCTTTTGGAACTCTAGAGGAGAATCTGTTTCCTTGCCTTTTACAGCTTCTTATGGCTCTGCTCATTCTTTGACTCATGGCCCTGAATCACTGACTTCTGCTTCTGTCCTCAGACCCCTTCCCTCGCTCTGACTCTCCCACTGTCTTTTGGTAAGCACCCTTGTGATAATGTAAGGCTCATCCAGCTAGTCCAGAAAAGTCTTCCCACCTCAGCATTAACTTAATCACATGTAGAAATTAATATAAGGAAATATATTCACAAGTTCTAGATATTACATCTTTGTACATCTTGGGTTGGAGGGAGGCATTATTCAGCCTATCAGATTTGGAAAACTTGATCTGACTGACCATGGATTTTGTGTCCTTTAGTATCAGGGTATATTGAGAATGGAACAAAACACTTTGGGTGACACTGCTCTTGTCACTCATATCAGGTGAAATCATGATAAAACATCAGGGACTGTCCTAATAAAGAAAGTGACTTTTGTCTGCAGCGGACATCATGTAGAGAGGGATGTGTGTTCAGTGAGGAAAAGACAATACTGAGATTTGGGGTGTTGTGTACGTATATGAGTTCCTCAGGGGTATGTGGCACAAAATGGTGAATTCCCCCCACCGCCACTTATAATACAGAAAGAATTCCACCTGAATAGTAACTTACATTGTAATATAATACAGGATAAAGTAGGTAATAAAAAGGTCCAGTGATAATTAGGAGTTTCTCAAATTTAGAATTAGAAAGTTTGTCGTCTCTAAAATAATGGGTATTTTTGACATGCTTTCCACTGACAGCCTCTGAGCTTGTCTCTCCTGCATTAGCTGCCATAGTAATGATTTGGAGTCTTTGCTTCGTAGCACTGCCTATCAGGGGACCAGAGGAATCAAATCTGGTCTCCTGGTCAAATGATATAAACGGGTAAACCAGACAGTAAATATTTTTGTTTTTATTTTTTTAATTACCAGGTTTGTATCTCTGGGAGCATATTTTTGAAGGCTTACTTGAGCCCACTGATGTGTCTGCTCAGTGGAGAGAAGGAAATTCAATTGTAGGACGAACACATTACAGGTATTAAATGTGCAACATTATTCTTTACTGTGTTGCTGTAAAAGGTTTTCTGTAAATATTAGAAGAAAAAAAATGAAATATTTATAGACAGTATTTCCATTCAAATTATTGTAAGGAATAGAGAAATAAGTCTCATGAATATATATATAGTTAAAGCTTATCTTGAACGTCTTATGAAATTAGATGTTTATAAAATGCTCTTTTTAAAAAATTGTATGCTTGTTTTATTTTTAGCAAAATATCTCTGATTATGTAGAAAAGTTCATGCTCCAAAATCAGTAACATTTGATTATTGATAAGCATTTAACATATCTTTGAAGAATAGTATATAAACTTGTATTACCACTTTTCTCTTTGATATAATAGTCATGTTCACATATTTTTATAGTATTCGAATGGTGTCAGAGATGTTATCATGATTTTTTAAACACTTTCTATTTAAAAATTCCATAAAAGTTCTGTCATGATTTGTATAGAGTACTGTTTTACTGCAATATTCAGAAATCTTTTAGATTCAATAAAACCTACATATTAAGACTTATTTGGGCTTTATTTTTTCAAATTTTCATCTATGTCTGCATGTTTCTAAGTATTTTTAAATAGAGTTAAAATCATTTATTTAGAAAAATTGATAATTTTGCTGTATGAAAGAAGGGTATTTTCTATTAGATTTTCCTTTCTAATTGAACTAAGAAATAAAGTAATTATTGTAAAGTGTTTATTTCGTGTAGCAGTTGTATTATTAGGGAGAAATATGTGAACCAAAGATTCTAGTTTCCATTAGGATTTCATTTATTTCCAACAAAGATCAAGAAGAGAAGCTATAGTTAATTTCAATGTTATTTGAATTTTGACTGCTTATTTAATTCTTTGCTTATATATACTTAGAAGCAATTTTATTTCATGTATCTTTTCAAAGTAATCATTCTTGAAAAATACACACCTTTTAAAATCATTGGTAATGATTATTTTTCCTTTCATCTCCAGGCTTCTATTAATCTAATCCCATTCAAACATTTATATATAGGTGTGGAGTGCAGGGGGAGGTGAGGGGAGGGAAGGAGAGAGGTAACAGGTGCTTGTAAAAGACACTGGAATTCTGGCGGTCGGTGTGGTGTGGTGGGTAAAACCTATAGACTGAGAAAATGATTTCAATATCTTAAAATTAGTGTGGCTTTGTAAACAAAAGAAATAATAAAATTATTATTAAAATGTTTATAGTCCTAGATTTACAGTAGTTGAATTTGGGTGTTTTAAAGTAAATGTGCATGATGCTTATAAATGTAATATTTTGGTATTTGAAAAGTAAGCATGAGGCTTACTACTTCTGGCAGTACTTCCTCCTCTCTCTTCCTGCCTGCCTGCACCTTCCCTTAAAAAAACAAAAAATCGTAAACATGAGTTACAGATATTAGTCTAATAGTTCTACCCAAAATATATAAAAATTTCAGAAAATTCTTAAAAATTCATAGAGAACTTAGCATAGTGTTGCTATAATGATATCAAAGGATTTGAGAAAATAACATTAGCTCCCAAAAGAAAACCTAATTTGCCATTCCCTTCGGAAAATTTTACCTGAGATTTCATATTGTGATCAAATAGCAGTGCTATTTCCTCTTAAAATTAAGAGAATTGTGCATTCAAGGAAGTTCACTATTATTACAGATTTTTTTAAACAACATATTACAGTTTCAGGCTCACTGAAAAGTAATAAACATTATTTACCCCAAATTAATAAACTTATGGAATTTCAAGTTTTGAGTTAAATTGGGCTACATGGGCATTATCTTAAGTATTTCAATATGTTCATCCTTATTTTGTCAAAAGTGAATAAAAAACTAATGACTCATCTTCAAGATATTGGAAGAGCTTCCTAGTACTATCAGGATATGTGTAAATAAGTATCCTGATAAATACATTTTGTTTAAATAAACCTTAAGTTTATAAAGAATTTACATCCTTTAATTTTAACTTCACAACTATTCTGAGGCAGAAGTAGAAAGAATCTCATTAATGTTCTGTGGTTGATCAGGCTCATGAATGCTGATTCTTATCAACTCATAGATCCAAAGAGTGAATCCAGAATACCAAATAAATAACCCAGAGTGGAAAGAGAGCCATCAGTCAGTCCACATGCTTGTATCGGCTTGAACAATACATTCTTTCTGGATTGGCAGACATGTGTGATATCCAATTTTTTAAGAATCATTTGGTTAAATATAGACTCAAAACATGGGATTGAACTACATGAAGTACTTTCAACTTTATGTGTCTCAGAAGGGAAGAAATGACTCCTTGTTCACCACTGAATCAGTAGTATCCGTATTCTGTGCTCAGATATGGATACGTGAAGGGCCTACTGAACTTCTGAGTCTGACTGATGAAGTCACCGCAGGTCAGTGTGGTAATGTAACTGAATTGTAAGAGCACAGATTCTAGAACCAGAATATTCCAGTTCAAGTTCCAGCTTTCCTTCTTATCAGCTGTCTAATGTTGGACAAGTTTCTAAACCTTCTGTCTCTGGATTTCCTTAAGTTTCAAATAAGGCAAAGAATATTTCTATTTCACAGTACTTTTTGTGAAGATTACATACATAATAGATGTTCACACATAGTAATCATTATAGAAGTCTTGTTATTACTGGTTTTATTATTTTTACTATTACTTAAATAGACACAGCAACATCTATCTACTTGTCAGCTCTTCTTTTTCTGTTTCCCTTATTGTCTAGTATCTTTCTATCATGTACCTTCCTACAAATATCTTACTGATATATTCTTTATGTTACTTAGTTCAAGTAGGTTGCAACCCCCATTGGGAACCATTCTGTCTCTTAAAGGAACTTAACCTTTCTCTGCTCATTTCTATCATATATTGATTTATAGCTTAAAAGGGTAACTTTATTTTTAGTTTTTTAGGAGGACTCTTTCTTCTGCTTGTCATGGCCTTTGTTCATCCCCAAAAGACTCCCTTCAGAATCCTGGAAAGTTCATGTGCAGGCATTTTTATAAGATATATAAATGTTTGCCCATTTGATAAAGCCAAAACTAGATAGATACTAATTTACTGAACTCATTAATATCAAAGTTCAGTATAATCTTTTCAGTGAGTATCTGCTACTTATAAAAAAGTTAAACTTATTTCTAAAGATCACGGTAAAATAAAATGTCTGATTCTTTTTTATAGAATTTCCAGATACTACTACTAGAAGTTAGTGAGCCCATCACAGTGAGTGAAAGCTTTAATAGATATTAATGGTTACTGACACTGCATTAAAGTCAAATAATAAATCATAGATCAACTCAGGTCTCCAAATAAAACTTTCATTGGTAAACAAAGACACGTATTTAATTTTTTATAATCTTATTCTCTCATTATTGTCAAGCTGTGTGAGTGTGGGAGTGTTCCCACATAAACTGAATTAGGAAGGTGTAGAGTCCTGGCAGTAATGTTGACCACAAAAGTAGGGATAATGACAGCAGCTCTTCAAATGTCAGGGCCATTTATGAGTTTTGTGTCCCTACTTTATGAGACCAGAATTTCTAAACTTTGCTAGTCGAACATGATACAAAGCATAGTGACTAATAAGAGCCATGTGAGCCATTTATTGGATGCACTGCTTCTTTATCAAGACATTTACCAGCTTACCAGCTGGCAAATGAGTAATATTACCTATAACTCAGTGTAATAATGGTATACATATAGTGTTGTTCAGCAGTATTTGTTGAATTTAGAAAAAAAAATGAGTAACTTACTGGATTCCTATATATGCATAATATATATTTTTCATATATTCTTTAAACAGTCAGTTTAGAAGTCAGTATTTAGATTATTTCTCTGAATTTCTAGTTATTGGAAGTACTTACTGGCAAGAGAAAAAAACATGTGTCCCCTCCCCACTCCTTGGAAGAAAACTTTTAACTGAGCCAAGCAGATAAGAAAAAATATATTAACAATTAGAAGTTCTGATAATTAAATATACAATAATAAATCTAGAACAACTGAGTTTTAAAATTCTGTATATGAGCTCCTTAAATATGTTTGTTCTTCAGTTAATGGAGTTTCATGATTGACATTTGACTAACATTA
Organism: Solenodon paradoxus; assembly: GCA_004363575.1. Taxonomy (NCBI): domain Eukaryota; kingdom Metazoa; phylum Chordata; class Mammalia; order Eulipotyphla; family Solenodontidae; genus Solenodon; species Solenodon paradoxus. The sequence goes on along the minus strand of RJWH01000619.1, from coordinate 46,175 downwards.
GGAAACTAAAATATACCTTTTGTCAAGCATAAATATAATAGCTCACTTATGAGACCTACTTTATATATATGTATATATATGAGAACTTCAATAAATTGATAGAGCAAGTAACTCACCTAAAGAGGTATTTCTTATTCATTCAGTGCTTACAAAATACCTACTGGTTAGTTCATACTAGGCTATAAGGATTTCAGAGTTAAAAAAACATGTTTCCCTGACCTCAGGGAGTCAGACTAGTGGTTGAGACAAACTCATAAGTAATTTTCACACCTTAGATAAAGCATAATGATAAGGATTTGCATACTTTATCTTATTAGTTGTTCAGGAAATATTGAGGAAGGGTAACTAATCCAATCTGAGTAGAGTTACTCAGGGGCCTATTTAAAAAAGACCTCCTAGAGGAGATGATAGTTGAGTTGAATCTTAAAAGATTAATAGGATTTAGGGAGGCAATGAGAGGAGAGATTATATTCCCAATAGAGACAACATTAGAGACTAAGCATTGATAAATAGCTTGGTTTGTGCATGGAATTGCAAGCCATTCAGAATCCCTAGAATATGAAGATGGGGTAGAGTATCTGAGACTGGGAGTTCAGGACAAGGGCTAGATCATGGTGAACCATGTTAAGGCTCTTGAACTTTATTCTTGAGCAATGAAAAACAACTGAAGATGATTTAGATAGACAATGGAATCATCATGTATGTTTTTGTGTAGATTTCTCTGGTAACAGTATATAGAAAAGTGATTTAAAGGAGACAACTGGGTACAGGCAAACTGGTTAGGAGACTCTTAGTATCCAGCAGAGATACATTAAGGGATGTAATAGAGAAGTGGTAGTGGACACGGAGTGAGGAATGAGAAATAATTTGAGACAAAACCATAGGAATTTAGAGATCATTCAATGTGAGAATGAGGATAAGAAATGGATGTGCAAAACTGGTTTCTAGCTTGTAGCACTGGGGGGATAGTGTGCAATCAAGATAGAAAATACAGGAAGAGGAGCAGGATTGTCTACTCTTCCCTCACTCACTACACAGCACCTGCCTGACCCCTCTTTCTCAGCAGACGACTGTACGTTTGCCTCCTGCTTCCTCTAGAAAATTGAGAATATCCATAATTATCTCCCTTAACTCCTTTAACTTAATACCTACACAGTCTTCATCTGACCCTTTTTCTAACCTTATCTCTTTCCTCAGCTCTCAGTGAGGTGATTTCCAAATTCAGAATTAACTCCTTCTGTCTGTACATTCCTTCTGCCTCTTCTAAGACCTTGCCCCTTTAATTACTACCTTGCTCTCCTTTATTTTCAACCTTTTACTTATTGTTGCCTTTTTACCTTCTCATCTAAACTTTCAAGAGTTATCTGTACTAACTGCCCCCCCTTCTTTATTTCTCATTCACTTCTCAACCCATTGCATCTTAAGTCACATACCTCCCAATACCTATATACACAAACTTATCTGAATTGTAAGGAAATGTTTTGTTTTGTTTTCAAAATTTATTCAAAATTTATTTACCTAAAATTTATTTACCTAGATTAATGGTTTCCAGATCATGTAATGGGACACCCTGGAGCCCTATGAAATATTTAAAATATTTGTAATTATCACAGTTAATACTTAACATCTGTTAGACAACATGCAAACTGCTAGCTCAAGGTAATTCAGTTTCAGCATTAGATCACGTTATATTCACTTCATTGATACACACCTTTGTGGAACTGGGTTTTCCATGGTTGCTGTGCTAAAATCCAAGTCCCATACAAAAAACCATGAGAACAGACAATGACAGTGACAGTGTCCACTCTTAATACCTTAGCTCCACAGCAATGACCTCATGACTTTCACCATTGTGTAAACATGGCCTTTGGGTCTGGAAAGTCAGTGAGTCAGTGTACAAGCCAACATGCCTCCTGCTGGAATGTAAGAGCACTCTGCAAAAGGTTGCTTTAGGGATTCCCTGACGGGTCCAATGTGCCCTGAATGAATCATACTTTTTGTTAATTCGTATGAATCAATAAAATTAGAGTGTTCCTTTTACATAAAAGTAACTTTTCGTTTTTTAAAGGTACAGCTGGGAATGACTGAGCAGAGGCAGGCAGGAAGAGAAAGGAGGAAGAAGCATTTTATTTAATTGATCATCTTGGTTGTTTCCCTGGGCTCTAGGTCTTTGAACCAGGGACTTGGGATATATGTGGACTACACCCAGTGAACTAAACCACTAGGCCACGAGGACATGCCCAAAAATAACATTTGAGATTAGCTTAATGTGCTCATTTATTTTAACTCGTGAACTAAAATCAACTATTTAAATATATATTATAGCTCTCAGATAATGGTATTATGAACAAAAGTTGTACAATGTCGAACTAAGTTAATACAATGCAGAAATTTTGTTTGCTGATTTCTTCTGGTAAAGATACAGCATATTTATAGTTACTGGGAGCCTTTGTAATAAAAGTTCCAAGATATTTTGAGTTTTTGAAATTTTTATACAATAGAAAAATGTGGTTTGATTTTTTGTGCTTAAATTATAAAATGTCTTTTATCTGAATTTGTTTCTGATTGACTTACTATTTCTAATTTTAAATAGTATTTACATTTATAAGTTTATTTTTTTAATTATAGTCTTATTTTTAAGGTAGGTTTTTAATTAAAAGTCAAATTTAGAATATATAAAATTTTAATAATTCATAATTATATTTTGTCCATAACATATACATTTGACATTTTGTCATGTCTACTTCCAGTTTATTTTCTATGTATATTGTTATATAATTAAAATTTTACAGATACAATATTTTGTCCTCCTGTTTCAGACAAATAGCTAATATTTATTGAGTGGAGACCCTGTGATTGATATTGTGTTAAGTCCTTTACAGCCATTACCACCTTTTATCCTTATAACCCATACTACTCCCCAACTATAACACATATATATGTACACATATATGTATATATAACATATATATATTCTCATTTTCCTTATACACCCTTGAATCACAATCAGTGTTTTTGTCTGTTTTCATGCTATTTAAATTTCCTGGAGTACATTTTGATCTCTTTCTCTCCTGATTCCCTTTCATTTGAACTGCCTTAACAATTTTATTCTATATCACTTAATATAGCATTTTATGTACTCTATGATAATGTTTTTTGAACTGTACGGGTGTTTTTTTTTGTCTATTGTATGCTTAGGTAAAGACTATGCATCGTTTTTTAAATACTCTATGATTCAAAGTTATGCCCTTTAAATAGCACTTTAAAGCAATTATATCAAAGATTAGCAATAACAGATAAAGATATATCACTCAGGGCATAAAGACTCATTTTATTTTTAGATGCTTTTATGTAAATTATTCTGATGTAAACATTTTTAGGCACATCCTATCTTATCAGGTTAGAAATGTAAATAAAATATTAGTAGATAATTGTCAATGTTATCTTTGATAAAGTATTTTATTTCTTTTTTAAAAAATAGCACAAAAGTTTACACGGCACTCTTTAAACTAGCTTGGGCATGCGATATAATGGACTTAATGTCATCTAACTTTGAGTTTCTTCTATACCACTTTCTAGCTGGTATCCACTAGTTTTATGCATATCATGTAACATCTCTCAAGGTTTTCCATTCTTCTTTCATAAAATTGACCTAGGGCAAGGAAGGAAGACTAGAAGACTTCTCGTGCCCTAAGAATTATACCTGACTATAATTCTAAAGGAGAAAGTATTTAATTATTACCAATGATAAATTTTTTTAACTATCAAAGCTATCATCAGCATCTCTGAAGTGTGTTTTAGTCTCTTATATTCTGTAGATTCTCTTAATAATTTATCAGAATGATCTCTGAATCATTGGCCACCCTTATGGCAAAGTCCTAAGGCAAACTCAGAATATAGTTCTGATCCCTGTGGGCTATTATTGTGGGGCAATGTCTAATTTTCCTATGGTACATATACACACAAACAGAACACATACTTAGGTTTTGTGCTTCAACCAATATCTAGTAACTGGTTAGTATTTGTTAACCATAGTGTCATAGGGAGAACTTAAACTCTGAAATTAATTTATTTTTTTAAGGAAATGTGTAAGCAGGATTGAAGATGAGTAGGCGGGCCAGAAGAGAGGCCTGCCTCTCATTTGTTTTACATTTAGTTTATTTATGTATTTTACATTTAGTTGTTCAACTATGTTGTTCTCCACTCCCCCAACGCCACCCCAGATGCAAAGCAGGGTCCTTGGATGCATATGGACTGCTCCCAGAGGACTCAATTGCTAAGCCACCAGGGCACCACTGAAGTAGGTCTTGAGTCACAACTCTGTGTTACCATTACAGGTTGTGAAACTTAAGTCTGATTTCCCAAATGCAGAATGAGGTACTAATGTACTCTGCAGAGTTGTTCTGGAGGTTAAATGATAGGTAACCTATGCAGAGTGCCTATGCATTATGCATATAAAAGGCATTTAATATGTATTCATTTTTATCCCTAACAATAATAGCAATAAAAGTGGTATTTCATCATATTTATATTAAAGATTAAAAGATTCTAGCAGGCTATAAATGGTTGAGCACATTGTAAAGAATTCAGGATTCCAGGTTTCAGCACACACAAAAATTCAAGACTGTTGTAACTAATTTTAAGATAGATTAAATGGCACATTTCATATATATTTCAATAGGATTGACTTTTCTAATTAACTTATGATATGAAAATTTGAGTTATAAAACATGTTTGTTGCTTTTATGGCAATTTTTAAATACAGTAAAGAATCAAAAATAAAGAATATGAGAACAGATTTCCATTTGCCTACCATCTGGAACTAAGAAGTTCCCCCAGTGTCATATTTGCTTCAGATATTTAACTTTCCTCTTGAAAAAATTAAATATTTTTCAATAATAACAAAACTCTTTATACTGTTCTCCTTTTGGCTTCCAACCTCCTCGGTGACAGCCATTATCATGAATTTAATGTGTTTCTTTCCATTCAAACTTTTATACTTATATTTATGGTTGGTATATCATCATAAGTAATTTTTTCTCTATTCTCAAATTTACAGATAATTATATTTTATGAGTGTTCTTCAACTTGCCTTTTCCTTAACATTGTATTTTGAAACTTAGCTTTCATGAAATGTTTATAATGCCATCCTCCACTTCTCTGTTCCACACTTTCCCATCTGTGGATTCAGACATTTCGTTCAGATGAAGAGCATAGAGCAGCTCTCATCATAAAAGGGTAGAAACACCTATCCAGCATGAACTACTACACAGGCTTAGACTTTGTTAATTGTGTGTCTTTGCTTAATAGCTCAAATTCTAACCAGCATTCATTTTGAAACATAGTTTAAGAAAAACAATTAAAAAGAAGCTACATTTCTGATTACCATACTCAAATTGATCTGTCTACAACCCAAACTTTCCATAATCTATAGCCATGCCCCATCATCCACGTGTGTTAGAAATATTTTCATCTATATCTATATGTTACTAGAAAGAATGTATATTAAATTTCATTGTAGATTTTACATAAAATGGTTTAAAACTTTACTGGTAGCGGTTACTTTTGTTCTGTTTTGGTTTGTCACTTGTTCTTGTATTGTGTTTTGTCTTTAACAGTTTCATCACTGGTCCAGCTGTGGTTCCAGGGTACTTCTCCGTGGATGTAAATAATGTGGTTCTTATTTTAAATGGAAGAGAAAAAGCAAAAGTCTTTTATGCCACCCAGTGGTTACTTTATGCACAAAATTTAGTGCAAGCTCAGAAACTCCAGCATCTTGCAGTTGTTTTGCTTGGAAATGAGCATTGTAATAATGAATGGATATACCAGTTCCTCAAAAAAAATGGAGGCTTTGTGGAACTGCTCTTCATAATATATGACAGCCCCTGGATTAATAATATAGATGTTTTTCAATGGCCTTTAGGAGTAGCAACGTAAGTAGAAAATATTATCACGTTTCTAGGCTCTAAGACCTGAATTTTTTAATCAGGAAATTTATGTTTTAAATTTGTAATAAATGTGGTTCTTCTGGGATCACTAATACTAGGTACAATCTTTTCTGTGAACAAAATTATGATTTGATCTCACACTTCAATAACCATAAATTTATAATTTTTATCTTTTTATGAGAGTAACTGAGTGGGCACTCAGGAAATGTTTGTCCGATGTATGAATTATGAAAAATCTCCCCGATGTGATTTTTCAGTCAGATATTCATATTTCACTATTTTGTCACTGGTTACCAGATGTAGCTATAGACTTACTCCATCTCTAGTCTTGTAGTTGGCTAAATAGATAGCATCAGGGAAGCACATGAATAAGAATATTCTCTGGATACAACAAACCTGACTCACTGGGCTTAGGTAGGGCCACAAATAAAGGTTTCTATTAGGTATAATCAAATTTAAGACCTTCTGAAATATCTATCCCTTGAATAGAACTATATTTATAAAATGTTTTCAAACAGAAGAATTGCTTTTTCATGTTACACTACATTACATATTCATGCAGTAAAGGATGGAAACTCTGCAACTCTGACACTGTTGGAATAGGCCAATATCTTTCTTATAGATCAGTAGTCCTCAACCAGGAGCAGTTTTTCCCAGCACCCACATCCCATGCCCTTGAGACATTTGACAATGTCTGGAGATATTTTTGTTGTTGCCAGTAGGAGGGAGAGTTGATACTGGCATCTAGTGGATAGAGACCAGAGACACTGTTAAATATCCTAGACTAGTGTTGCAGACTGTCTCCTCAACAAAAAGTTATCTTGCCTAAAATGGCAGTAACATCAATGTTGAGAAAGCATACAATATTATGTAAAACTATGCTTTTATATGAAGTTTGTGTTTCAGGCAAAATATGTGATCCCTGTTGTTTTCAGATGCTCAGAAGAATGGGCCAGTTTTAACAGGCCTCTCCTGTGTGACACACGTTTTGTTTTGTTTTTTTTTTTAAATCTACTCAGAAAGGCTTTGGAATTAGAGCTCTTGCTATAGCAATGTGTATTCTATAATCTATTCATCACCTGGCTAAAGCACTGGTTAAATCATAATCATTATGAACGCAGAATTTTCTTTTTACTTTGAAGTTCTTGAATTCACCTGCCTCATAAGTACAGATACATAATGAAAGTTGAAGAATGTAAAACAATAGCACCTTATGTACATAATATCTATTGCAATTTTGTGAAAGATGTCAATTTGAGCTGCTTTATTGTTAACCTAGTTTCAAAAACTTTCCCAAAGTAAGCATGAAAAATAACAATTTGGGGTTTAAAGAATCATTTGAAATTTTTTCTGTCTACATCATAGTGTTACCTAAGTTGTTGGGTTTGGGAATGTTGCCAATCCTGTCATATACTGTTAACTCATATTAACTTATTTTTACAGATATAGGAATTTTCCTGTGGTGGAGGCAAGTTGGTCAATGCTGCATAATGAAAGGCCATATTTATGTAATTTCTTAGGAACCATTTATGAAAATTCATCCAGGCAAGCACTAATGAACATTTTGAAGCAGGATGGGAATGATAAGCTATGCTGGGTTTCAGCAAGAGAACAGTAAGTTCTATGTTTACTTGATCTTGTTCTTCAGTCTGAGAGTTGATTTATGTGGCAGGACAGGTTCCCAAAGAGATACTGTTAACTCCATTAATTCCAGTTTTTCCTAGAAGACATATTGGTAATTAAATCTGAAGGAACTGGGTTGTGTACATTTAAAGTAGGGATTATCTCCCATATCTCTAGTCCATTACAGTGAAAGACTAGTAATTGTCACTAAGGAATACTAATAATGTCATATACAAATGTCAGTTGTCTGGGTTTCATCCACAATATATGTTAGTCAGTCTTGACACACGAGATTATCATTCCTGAGAGATTCAACAGATGGTTCAGTGTTCCAAGACTAGCCTGCAGGAAGTATTCCTCACACCTTAAGGGATCCTGACACCACCCTAAACACAGGGGGCTGCAGATTATTCTTTCAATGCCTGTACTAACATAGAAACTTGCAAAAAGTAGATCTAGGATAAAAGGGGAGTGGATGAATTTAACTGTGTTGACTTCATCTATTTTTTACCTGGTAATCATGGCACAGGTGTTCACAGAGTAAGAGAAGAAATCATTCATTGGATTCATTGGATTCATTGGATTCATTGGAATCATTCATTTTGTTTTTAAATAAACAAACTGAGTTTCATGTGTATGAAGCAGACTCATCATCTGAAAAATCCTTCTAAATCTAGAAATATTTATTTTTCACTTAGAGCAAATACTCTCTTCTAGAAAGAAAAAAACCCCATCTCTATTGTTAGTGAACCACAGTATATTCCTTCAGTCAGCACATATTTATCAAACAATTGCTATTTGCCAAAACCCATTTTAGTCATGAGGACAGAGCAGTGAACAAAACAGTCTTGCCCTCTTGGAACTTAAATGCTTGTTGGAGGGGACAATTCAGTAAAATATATTGTGTATCAGAAAGTAAAATATATTGTGTATTGATGTCATGTGAAAAATTGAGCAGAGGAGGGGATAAAGGGATCAGGTGTGCAACATTTGCTGCTTTATAATAGTCAAGGAAAGCACTAGTAAAAATACATGGAAGCCCTAGCCTGAAGACGGTGCAGGGGTGAGTCTTGTGTCTAGCTGGGAGAAGAGTTGTCCAGGCAGAGGGAAGAGAAAATGTAAATAGGGTAAGACAGGAGCATGCTCACTAGAGTGGAGGAACAACAAGGGACCGTGTGCCTGGAATGGAATGAGTGAGGCTAGTATAACATAACAAAGTTTCTGTGGGAATAGAATTATTCTTGTAATTCCTCTCACACCGTTGAGCCAGGAGGTGAAATAGGTATCCTCCTTGCTTTTCCAGTCCATTGCTGCTTCCAGATCATTCTCCCTTTTTCCTTTCTAAAACCCCCAATTTTGAACCTCCTGCCAGCATGCACTACTACCCATTACTCTCTGGAGTCCTTTATTAACTTAGGTTTATCCCTCTAACCCTTTGAAGAGTTAGGTTCCTGGCACACTCTCACTCTGGCTTTACTCCAGCCTAATTCTTGGTGACTCCCAAATCTCTATAGATGACCCGTCCATCACACTGGTATTGCAGATACTTTACCTCCTCTCCTCCAATGATTTGGATCTCCACATGACCTCACTTATTATCGTGGTCATTTCCTAGACTTTATCATTGTACACCCTGCATCAGCTCCATGACCTCAAGTTTCTCTCTCTGTGTAACCATGTCCTGTCATTCCCTCATTTTCTGCAATAATCTGACTCTGATAATTGAGCTACAGTTTACAATCCATTATTCATACAACTTTTCATTGTCTTCATGCACCTCATACCTTTTTACTTTCTTTGTTATCCCACTAAGTTTCATAGTCAATCATGATTGCCTATCTATTTAGCTCCTTGTTTCTGTAATCAGGCAAATCCCAACTCTAGTTAAGTCACCTGCATCCATGCAACCAAACACACTTGAAGAAAGGTGCCAATCAATCTTGCTTCAAAGACGTCGGGTGCCCAGCAAGTATCTATTTCCCTTGTCCACATATTCTCCTACTCTCTTAGAAGACTCTCATACTTTCTCTCTTCCCAACTGCTCCTGCCTTATAACCCTGTTTCTGTTTTCACAGAGAAAATAGGAACAATCAGAAGAGAACATAGAGTTTTCTAACTGGTCTCTTGGCTCTGCCCTTCCCAATGCTGACTATTCTAAACCTAAAACATAGATCACATCTGTCACCCCCTCTGATCAAAATCCTTCATGAGGGGTTGCTCTGACTTCATCTTTTGCCCCTCTCCCCATCAGTTCCTCTGCTTCAGCCACTTTGGCTTCTTTGCTTTTCCTTGACACTCGAGGTACAGGCCCTCTGATGGCCTTTCTGCTTGCTCTGCACTCTGTTCCCGCATGGCGTGTGCTTGCTTGACCCTCGCTTCAGGTCTTGCTCAGGTGCCCCTGCAGTGAGACACCTATATAAAACTGATCACCTGATCACCTATATAAAACTAACACTACCCTCTCAGAAACTTACTCCTCACTTCTCTGCTTTATTTTTCCTCACAGCACTTAAAACCTCTGACATAATTTACTGACTTGACATAATTACTATGTGCCTCCACCACTAGACCTAAAATATAAGCTCCATCAAAGCAGGACTTTTTTTGGAGGGTGAGGTAGAACAAGAGAAGACCTAGCACTCAAAAAATATCGTATGAATTAACATTCATTCAGAAAGTTTATGGTGACCACTGGATTTTTTTAAATATGTAACTGTACCCTTCTCAAAGTCTGAAATATTTTCCAAAAGTATATTTGGGCAAGATTTTGCTCATCTTTTCTGCCAGTCATCTTGAGTGTGTTTACCATTTCTTGTAACTGACATTCAAATATAGATTTTGTTTCTTTCACAAAAGACATGCTTGGTACATTAAAACGACAGTTGTTTTTCCGACTTTCTAGGTGGCAGCCTCAGGAAACAAATGAAAGCCTTAAAAATTATCAAGACGCTCTGCTTCAGAGTGACCTCACATTGTGCCCAGTGGGCGTAAACACAGAGTGTTACAGAATATATGAGGCTTGCTCCTACGGCTCCGTTCCCGTGGTAGAGGACGTCATGACAGCAGGCAGCTGTGGCAGTGCGTCTCTCTACGGCGGTGCTCCGCTGCAGCTGCTCAAGTCCATGGACGCTCCCTTCATCTTTATCAAGAGCTGGAAGGAACTTCCTGCTGTTTTAGAAAAAGAGAAAACTATAATTTTACAAGAAAAGATTCAGAGAAGAAAAATGTTACTTCACTGGTATCAACATTTCAAAACAGAGCTGAAAACAAGATTTACTAATATTTTACAAAGTTCATTTTTAATGAAGAATAAAGATTAATTATTAATTCTCTTTTTTGAGTTAAGATCTGATTTTTTTAAATCATTACTAATACTGGGTGTGGGTATATGGCTATATGTGTCTGTGTGTTTGTAAATTTTCTTTACATGTAAAATCTAGGGTCTTAGAGACCCTGGATAATGTCTGTCCTATTGACCAAGTGTTCTCTTGTTGGGCCACTCCTGAAAATGAAGTTGAAGTGTTCTTCGCGCTCACTTCTTTAAAGGTGAATGCTTCAACGTTTATTGACTCTTCTTACCAGTTGAAATCCAGTCTAGTGAAGCAGCATCATGTGGTGGAAAGACTGGACTTTTGGAGTCATACAAAACATGGATTAAAGCCTTGCCTCTGTACCTCCTATCTGGGAACTTCAGCAAGCCCCCTGAGGGTTCTGAGTTCCGGTTCCTTCCAATAGCAAATGGGGATAATGTTACTCTTAGGGGTCTTTGTGTATGTGAAATAAGTAAAGTACCTAATATTTGTAGTAAACTCTAAATAGCAACTTCTAATTCATTTTTCATTCCTTCCTAGCTAATAATAGGGTTAAATTTAAATACTCATCATTTGAGAATAATCATATCCCATGTTGGGATTGCATGTGGACAAATCTTAGAGAGTTAATAGTTTTGTTTTATTCAGGTTTTGTTGAAACGTGGAGGTAGGTATCTGGACACAGAATGTAGTTGTATTTTACATAAAACATGAACTGGGGCAGTTGGAGCTAGGATATTAGTACATAAATTCAGCAGAAGTTATCATTGAAGTTAGTAAGACTGGCCAACTTCAAAGCAGAGTGCTTCTTATAAAGGTCCTTGAAGAGCAGGTGTTTGATGAAGACCTAAGTGAGTGGTCTTGTATCTTTAGGTCCTTGGGCTCCTGAAAGGTACAAGGGACATTGGGCTCAATCAGTATCTTTGCCTGGCTTTCTATTTTCTCAAGAATCCTATGGCCTAACTTCTGTGAAATCGGGGGATTAACATCATTGTTCCTTTTCAGGCACTTTTTGTCTCACTGTATGAGTGACCATAGTCAACAAGTATAAATTCCCTTACACTTTCTTAGGCCTGGAGCTCCACGGAGTGTCCTCCTCATCAGAAGATCTGGCAGTCTGGATCTAAAGGACTTTACTTTTGTATCATATTGGAGAATCGTGGTGCCTACCGCACTCTATCCAGTTCTACAGTCCTGAGAAGGGCACTGTACAAGGTGCCATTTTATATCATGTGCTCTTCTGTTTAGTCCCCGACCTCAGGTGACAGCTATGGGCACTTCATTCAAGGCCACCCTGTTGATAGCCTCCTGCTGACTGAAGACATTGGTACTGGAAAATGATAGCTGAGGCAAGCAGATAATTCAAGGCCTTTTTGAACTAAGAAATCCTGAGAACCTGAGAGTTAACCGCAGGAGAGAAAACTGAAAGGATACAATGGAATAGTAGTGGTAAGTCAGCCCTGGGGCTCTAAAGGAAGCAAAGAAGCTAAGAACAAGCTTAAGGAGAGAGACCAGTTTTCCCCCAGAGCTGCTGTGATGGGTTTGCTTATAGGTTTCCAGCTCCTGTTCCCATGAATTTTGAGATTGCTTTTTCACTTGCCCCATGTGTATCTTCAGGATCATCTCATTTTTTCAACCTCATCCCTCCTTGCCCCTACTTACTTGAGCTGACTTCCAAACCAAAAAGCCTAATCAAAACAATGACTGCACGCTTCATTTCTCCAAACAGAAATACATAGCAAATTCAAGGTTATAGGAGAGTTCTCTTTTAACTAGATCAAAGAAGATTCTGTGCTATATTTTACTGACTATCCCATCTTCTCTTTACATGGTACTTCCATAATCGTTTCCATGAAATACATGATATCTGTTTCCAGCAAAGGCTTTGGAATGTCAGGACCATGCAGCAAGAGACCGAACATTCTTTCTTACCATATAGAGTTTGTGGGGACATATCTAGGCAATCTGTTGCCTCTAGAATTAGTTGAAAATCTGCCTACATATTTCAGATGGTGTTTACATTATGAAATTGGAATCCAGAAAGTTTGGGGACTTAGAACCTATCAAGGTCTGGATTAAAAACTTTACTAAACCAAAAATACAATCTGAGACCAATGCTGGAATGGGACTCCACTATTTCAGGTGGCTTTTCTGTCAATACTAGAGAATTTTCCACCTCAGGAAAAGTAGCCAGTAGTGGCATGCATCATACATTAAACATTTTATAGCATACACTGTATCAGAAACTTAAATGTTGGGAATAAAAAACTAGTTGTACTTCAAGGGCTCTGAACCTTGTGGGGAAAATGATTATATAGTTACAGAATATTTGTGCTAAGAATTCCAGGAAATATTTACGAAGAGGTATGGAAATTCAGAGAGAGAGTTGACAAGTTGTCTGGCATATGACATATGTCTTCTATGTGTCACTGGTCCTAAAACGAGTCAGCTCCATCAGATGTCATTCATGCACTTTAAACTACCTAACTAAAATTGTATCCACTATCTTCCTCTTACACACACACACACACACACACACACCTATTTCCTCTCAAATTCATTATCAGTAAATAGTGTCACTAATCATGCTGTTACTCAAGATGGAATATGTAAATTCCTATTTATTCCTCCCTACCCTCCAATCAATCACTAAACTTCTATACTTTCACTATTCTTCCATTTTTTATTTTGGCAAATTTTATATTTAGGCAAATTGTTTAAATAAAATCTTTTTTCAGATAGCAAATTTCTATTACTACTTCTCAGAAGTGACAGATTAATTCCAAATTTAAGAAATTGTGAAGTAGCATGTAGAAAAACTGACTGCTAGTAGTAAAACTTACTACTAGTAGTATATTATTTGATCAATAAAGGAATTTGAGATTGAAAGCTATAACTTCTGAAATATAATGTACATGGGATCAATAAGTTCTCCACAAATAAAGAATGACATATATGTCTAATGCAAATTACTTTTCACAAGTATCATTATTGACATTTAGTGATTAAGTATATTTTTACCAAGAATGCAGCAATTAAAATTCTGTGTTGAGTCATAGCTGTTTTATTTAAGTAAACCAATTAGACAAATATATAGAGTTTTATACACTGGAGTTTGGTTATTTTCTATAGCAGAAATACAGATATTTTTCAAAGCTGCAGGCTGAAAGGAAACTGTTTTCTCTTTCAATTTGCAGTCTCTCTCTGGGAGTCCTACATTTGTGCTACAAATGAAGCTTCGGCCACAGCAGCCACCATGGGCAAAATTATGGCCTAAACTGTGTAGATGTCAGGATGCATTTTTGTTGAAAACATTTTATTGCAGTGATTCTTGTCTGTTCTCTTTCACTGTTAAAATAGTTTTTTCAAAAAAGGAGTTAGATGGACCAGTGAGCATAGTGTTTGTTTTACAGTCTGATGTATAACTAACTGAGTATAGCAAAACTAAATATTTAAATGACAAATATCCATTAAACACCCAGTGTGTGGCGGCAGCCTACAGAGTCTATGAATTGATCTTACTGTTGGACTTTCAATTTTGCAGAGTCCATAATCCTTAAAAAAAAAAAAGGGCTCATTAAGCACTTGGAAATATTCTCAGATGCAGCCTTTGTCCTTTATTTTCTGTAATACACATTTGTCTCTTTCACTGTGATAAGTGGTTATAGGTTTTATCAATTTCCATGCACGTTATAGCTTCTCAGACTGTTACTGAGAGTAATTACTCAAACAACCTACAGTTTGTCATTTACTCACAGTATCCAGATGACTAAATCAACCTGGTGTTTAAACTTACCTTAAATTCAATCATGATGTCTAAGCAAGTAGACCTATCTTGCTTATAGATTTGAACTGCATTAAATATATTTTCTTATTTACCTTTTAAAAATGAAAACAGAAAATACAGTTGTTACAACTTAAGTTCCTGTTTTTGAAAAATTCATAAGAGGAGTCCCCCTACCAGGCTGGAGGGGGCTTCTTTAAAACACTCGTTACCTCCAAATTGTCCCAATCCTTTTCAGAAAGGGCCTAGATGTCTAAAGCGTCTCTTGGTTGTTTTTTCTCTTTTTCTCTTTTAGAATTCTCTTTTGCACTCTGTCGATCGAAAGCCTTGATTTATTTAAAGCTTTTTAAAACTCACTAAAAAAACAAAACAGAAACTGTGATAATGGCCATGAGCTCAGAAGCAGGTTTCTAACTGATGTTGACATTTTATTCATTCTGTTCTGCCAGTTTTCTGTTCCTTACTTTTTACTGAAACTCCAGGCAGGATTTATTGTAATTGCATCGAAACTTTTTTTTAAATGAGATTTTTGCTAGATTATACTTCCCTTTTTGTCTTTAATCAAATTTTATTCATCAAAGAGTCTTTAGCATTCATTTTGAAATCTTTAAAAAATATTTCATGAAACTCTAACTCATCCTAATTACTGAGTTGTTTAAAAGCCCCGTGACTCTAGCACCCAAGGAGAGAGACTCACTCCCATCACCCTGCTCCTGACCCTGATACAGACCAACCTGGCTATGGTAGCAGCTTACAAGAACAAATGTTTCTTTCTCGTTCACATTTCCCTGGGGTTATAGTTCAGCTGCAATTTCAATAGACTCAAATGAGTTCTGCTCAGCTTGACTCCACATATCTTTCCTTCACAGAACCCAGGATGGAAGAGTAGCATCTCTCTGGGATATTCCATCCTCGGGTAGAGGGTGAGAAGAGGAAAGTTTTCTTAGTTAGCTTAGGCTTCTATACCGAAGTACCATAGAATGGATGGTTTAAACAACAGAAATATATTCTCACAGTTCTGGAGCCCGGACATCCCCAGTCAACACCAGCATGGTCAAGCTCTGACGAGAGCTCTCTCTCTCTCTGGCTACAGATGGCCACCATCTCACTATGTCCTCACATGACCAAGAGAGTGAGTCCAGTCTCTCCCTCTTCTCATGAGGTCTATGGGGATTCCAAACACTATCACACTGAGCGTTAAGGTTAGGGTTCAACATCTAAATGGGGGGCACAGGGAGATTACAAACATTCTGTCCATAGCAAATGGGCAATTACTGATGTGTAGTATGATGAATATTGCCCATAAACATATAACTTTTGCAGAGTGACATTCTGTCACCTTGCCCATGTTCCATCAATCAGAGCAGTCACAGGGCCAACGGCTGAATTCAAAGGGGCTAGGGAGTATATTCTGTCTTCTGAGAGAAAATATTGGGAAGAACAGTCCAGTTTACCGCACTCTACTTGACTACAACACACGGTTTTGGAGTTGTGGGGCCTGTTCACAACCATTCCAGTTCTACGCTCCCAGCATATTAGAGAATTGCACTCACTTCCCCATTTGAAGGTGAAATAGCTATGTAGTTTGCTTTGGTCAATGGAGTGTGGGAAAGGTGCAGGCAGGAACGAAGGTAAGTAGGCAGGCAGGAAGAGGAGAAAGAAGCATTTCATTTTATTTTTATATAGTTGTTCACATTGGTTGTTTCCCCCTGCACCTAGGACTTGAACCCAGGGGTGTGTGGCCCACATCCTATGGAGGCGACTGACTCAATCACTACTCCACCAGCGCACACCAGGTGTTCAACTTTCAGGCAGAAGCTCTAATGCACCACTGACCTGGTTCCTTTTTTCTACCTCATCAGTGATGAAAGTCTGTGTCAAGATGGACTTAACATTAGCCCCCTTCAAAAAGTGAGCAGAAACCCCCTGGCACCACAATACACATGAAGACTGAGATAAATAATGTTTGTTGTGTTAAACCAAATACCTTATCTCCCCCACATTGCCCTCCACATGTGCTTGTCCTCTATAATCTCTGCAACCCTTACAATCAGAGAAGTAAGTATGAGACAGAGCAGGTCTCCACTTCCTCCATTGGCACCAATTGCTAATAAAGATTTCCCTGCTTCAAACATCCATCATCCAGTCACAGGTTTCCCTGCACAGCAGGCTAACAAACCTTTGGCTCTACAACACTATTACCAGAAAGAGCCTGGATTAAAATCCAGAAAGTTGAACTCCAGAGCTTGCTCCAAACCACAATACTCTTCTGAAGACTCCACAGATAGATCATTTGAAAATAATAATTTTTTTACTTATATTTATGTAAGTGAAATAAGTGATGCCACATTGCCAACAGCAGCAGATTTGGAAGTGGACTGGAAAGAAAACTAAGCTACATGTTTGCTCTATTTATGAAGCATAAAGTGTCATTTCTACACGTGAGTACTTGCTCTAGAGTAACAATGCAGCTGCCTGAGAGTTGCATTGTCCTCTGTGCTGATGCATCAGACCACACGTCCAGAGGAGTTTTCATCCATGCAAATCCATGTCTCTACAGCAGAGAGCAACAGGTCCCATGGTTCGTTTATATAAACAAGAACAGAAGAATTGACCTGTGTGGGTACAGTGAAAACTGATACTACCTATGACTGTTATGAGGGTAAAGGGAAGTTCTCCCCAAAATGTCCAGAATAGGCCTGCTCAAGGCATGTCACTTTGGCACATGGAGTATTTGGAGCCGAAGTCAACGGAGGTCCTGCAGGGACAAAAGAACTTCTACCACTCCCTTAACAGCCTAGAAGAATGAAAACTGGGAGTATTAACCAGAATTAGAGTTATTGCCTGAAATAATCCTTCTGCTGTCCGAACCTCTCTACAGGGCAGTATAAACATCTGATTACAGAGTAGCTGGTCTTTATCAGAAAGCCCCCTACTTCTCCTGTGAGTCCCCCTCTCTTCTAGAGCCCCAGGTCCCTATCTCATGTCTTAGCTTAGGGTACAGACCTTCATTTTTGCCTCACTGTCTTTGAAATCCATGTCTTTATAGATTTTTCTCCTACTGACTGATTTTAATGTGATTAACTGACCATCTCGAGAACAACCCAGAGGAGTAAGGGTAAATTTCTTCTCCACAACAAGTGTCTTTTAGAAACATGACAGTGTTGGAGAGTAAAGTCCATTTATAAATATGCTCAGTGATGGATGCGGTAGTTTTATCTTAAGACCATTAACACCATTTTTTCCCTGGAAATTGATAACCTTAGTATTCCAATGTTTAGTTCAGTGATGGACACAGTATGATCAGCATGTCACTGTTTCAACTTTTCCATCTGTGATAAATCGTTGAACTGTTACCCATTTAAAGCAGCAGTGGACCATTCACTCATTCATTCACCCTGCACTTAGATCTCATCTAACTGACATAAATCACTTGAATGCTTAGAGCCTCTTAGAACTACATATGTAAATAACTAGGGGTAGCAACCCGGCAAAACAGAGAATATACTGCCAAGGGATTCTAAGGACATTGGTTTTGAGATCTAGTTCTGCCGATAGCATTACTTTTCTGGGTCAAGTAACTCAATCCTGAACTTCAGTTGTCTTATCTGAAAAATGGAAGTAGTTTGACCTTCATTGGCAGACAAAACCACCTGAAAAGGTAAAGAATCAGAAAATTTTGCAGTGAGGTGAAACTGGGGATGTATTTCAGCTGGATAGGCCCTCCCCTGGTTCTTAACACTAGCTGCCCATTAGGATCACCTGAGGAAAATTGTAGACTATCCCAGCACATGGGCCTAGGGCAGGGCTCAAGCACTGATACTCTAATGCTATGGTTCTCAAACCTCAGCAAACTTCAGAATCACCTGAAGAGCTCCTTGTGAAAACAGATAGTTGGGCTGGGCCCACTCCCAGAAGTTCTGATTGAGTGGATTTGGAGGAGAGTTGAAACTTTCTACGTTTCTAATTGGTTCCCAGGAGGCGCTGATGCTGGGTATATGCCCACTTAGAGAACTACTCAGAGTGTGTATAAAGGATTAGTAAATAATGCAGAAGTGTATATGAGGGCATATGCTGTTTTGTCTTCATTAAATGAGGAACATAAAATCACCTTGAAATGCCATTACATTTTGTTAACTGTGCTAATAAATGTGTTAAAAAAATTGACAAGAGTTCCCCGCCATCCTCACCACCTCGAGGGAAGCTGAGTGAAGGAGATTATTTTTTCACTGTTTACATTGTGGTACCACATGAATTATGCATCATATGCATTATTTCCAAACAAATTAAAAATAAAACCAACAAAATCTGGGCACAATTTAATGAGTAACAAAAGAAATAAAGAAACCTTCAGAATATAGTATCTGTGACTATTAACTGCCCCATGTTTTGTTCCCCAATTCCTTACACTGTAGTAAAATTTGTTTCAATTGCCACCCAAAAATTTAAAAAAAGAAAGTGAAAAAGGAGAGGAAAACATAGGTAGGAGGTGAGAGAGGAATGGGGGGGAAGGAAGGAAACATGAGTTTCTATAATAAAGTTTATGGTTTGTATTGAGTCAAGGTCACATGGAGGGGGGTTCACATTGGAGAACTAGATAAAAATCAAGATTAAAAGGTGCCGAATAGAATATGAGGAAAAGCCATTGAGGGTAAATTATCAATCGATGACAACATTTTAAAATAGTTTATTGGGGGATTTCCATGTCACAAAGACTTAGGAGAAGAGAGAGAAGGAAAAGAAGCCAAACTATCAACCAACCTATCTCTATCTGCCTATGACAGATTAGATGATAGATCAATTATAGGTAGATATATGATGCATGATAGAGAGATAAAACACTTAGTGTGACTATTTAAGTATTATATATTATATGTTTAGGTTACAAAGTAGAACTACAGAAATAGACATTTTTAATCGTAAAATGCAGTGGAATGACTTTCACCATGTAAATTCAGGTTTCTTCCAGAAGAGGGAGCGATGAAACCACAAATCGTAGCATGGTTTCCTGACTTTCTGCTTTTGATTTCTCGACTGAACTAGAGCGAAGTGGGAGGCTGGGGAAAGGATGGCTATTGGCGTTTGGACATTTGGACAGCTAAGTCTTTGAATGAATAATTATCTTCCACACTGCAGCTTTGGGACCATTGATCAGAATATGCCGCTCGCCTCGATTTTCTGTCAAATCCCTTTCCTTTACAAAGGCGCTAATCCAGCAGCTGGGGTGGCGAGGGAGTTGCGGGAAGTCAGGGGTGGCGGGCCGCACAACCAAAACTGAGCAGCTAAATAAATTAAAATGCTGCTTCCTCCTGTCTCTTTCTTCCTTCCTGTCTACCTGCCTTCATTCCTGCCTGCCTCCTTACAAAAAAGAAAAAAAAAAAAAAAAATCAAGACAATAGCCCTACTGTTAGACGTTTTTCATTTTTCTCAGATGAACTGGTTAGAATCCAGAATGGGTTCACTGTTTTTAATGAAAAAAAAAAAAAAAAAAGGATTTGTTTTACTGAAGTTTGATTGCACAATCAGAAACATGGAAAGTAGAAAATGTCAAATAAGCAAGTGTTCCTCAGAGCTTCAGTAATTTGTAATTCTTCATAGTGTGAAAAGACCCTACAGTTCCCTCTTTTTATTGAATGTGCTACAATCATTAGTTCCTCCTGTAACTTTCACTGGACTTTATTTAAGTTGCATCAATCCTGCTTAAACAGCAGTCAGGGTCTATGGGGATTCCCTGCTGGTGCACATGCAGCCTGTTCTGTCCAAGGGGGTGGGGCCTCTATGCTGTTACAAATTATCCAGACAATTCAAGGACGTGGAACGATAAACAGCCAATAAACATATGTAAACCTGTTCATCCTTGCTAGTAGTCTGGGAAGTACAAATTGAAAATGAAAATGAAAAGGAGCTATCATTTTAGACTCCTCATACTGCCAAAAATTTTCAGGTCAAATTTGAGTTTGCAGGAAAATGGGCACCTTCACACACTTCTGGAGGAGTTTAAATTGGCACAGCCACGCTGGAGAGTAACAGAGCACATATAACAAAGTTAATGATGCATATACCCTGCAATTCAGCAATTCCACTCCCCTAAAGTTGAAAACCATGCTGCACATTAGCCTCATTATTCCAGTGGGTTATCAGCCCACCACCCTATGAGAAACTCTTGCTTATGTGCATAAGGAAACACGTTCAAAAATAGTCATAGAAACATTATTTATAACAGTAAAAAAAAATTGGAAAGGACATAAATATCCATCAACAGGAGTACAGAAAAAGAAAATGTGATACAGTTATTCAATGGAGAACTAAACGAAACCACACAAACTACAAGTAATAACAGCAAACCAATTAAATCTCCCAAATGTAACTTGAAACTTAATAGGCAAAGAACACATACATTGGCATTCTACATCACAGTTTAATGAATGAATCAAGACTATATATATATGCATGTATATATGTATACATACATATATATATATACTATATATATATATACAAATATATTGTATTAGTTTTCTATGGCTGCTAAAAAAAAATGATCTAGACTCCCCACTCCAATTCCTCTGTAGCTCAGATGGCTATAGTTCCAGGTCATGGACCAGAGTTCAAAATCCAGGGCTGGAGGGAAAAAAAAGCAAATAAATCTCTGTCTCATCAATGGCACTTCTAGTTTTCTACTATAGCACCATGTGTATATGGAGCTATGTACAAGAATTGTTACTATGAGAATATAGTAAAGAAAAAACTGTAATTACCAAAAATTTAATGGCTTAAAACAACACAAATTTTCTATCTTCCATTTCTGGAGATCAGAAATTCAAAATGGAGCTCTTTAGGTTAAAATCAAGAAATCAGCAGGGCTGTGTTTCTTTCTGAGACTATCATGGGAGGGTCTACTTCTGCCTTGCCACGTTCTAGAAGCCTCTGACCTTCCTTAGTTTATGACTTCCTTCCTCCAACTTCAAAGTCAGCAGCATTAGGCTGCATCTTTCTCACACTGTCATACCTCTGTTCTCTCTTTTTAAATTATAAGGACCCTTTCGATTATACTAAATCTCCTCAGATAATCCAGGACCAACTCCCTATGTTAAGGTCAGTTGATTAGTAACTCAATTTGATCTACAACTTTAATTTCCCTTTGACATGTAAGATAACATTTTCGTTGGGGTGAGGGGAGAATTTTCCTACCTACCATAAATCTCAAAAACAAAATATGAATAAAAGAGCAAATTAAAGAGTAATATGTACTAAGTACCATTCATATAAAGTTATAATACAATAAGAGCACTATATATTGCATTAACATTGTATGTTGTTTTACGAGATATCAAGCAAAATTAGATTTGATAAAAGGCCAACAGCACAAACATAATTATTTGTTTGGTTGTTCGCTATGCTTTCTGTATACTTAGAATAATTCATCATTCAAAATAAAACGACTATAGGCAATCACATTACACTGAGTAGGATGTCTATGTGCATTGACCACAGTTGGGAAAATAATTTTATCAGTGAACTTGGTTCCTTTACTACCCAAGTCTAACAGAAAACTCACAAAACTAGAGTCCACTGAGTTTGTGTTTAAGCACCAGGTACTCATATTATCTAAATATCCATATGGGTCCCTGACATGGGGGAGGGAGGTCAGATAGCTATCTTTGAGCTAAGAAGACTTTACAAATCTCCCCAAATGAGAAGGCACAGGCAACTTCTAATTCTTATTCTGACACAATCCCTGTTAGGTATCATTAAATTATTCTCTGGAATTTGAAGATTCAGCCTGGAGTCAATGATCTCTGCTTAGAATCCTAATCATGCAGTATTTAAAATGGTAGGGGTGCTTTGGAAGGAAGAACCTCCCTCATGCAAATGGAAGTCCATCCCATTTAAAACTAACTCTGTGAAAAGGACAGGGCACCACAATCACAGATGAAATTAGCCATCTCCCTAGCAACCATCATACTATCTTGATTTTCCCCCTCTTTTTTATTTTGTTGATATTATTTAAAAGGTAGAGGAATTAAATACATTTTCATGGTAAATCCAAATTCTAGTTACTCTTTCTGGTTATTTAATGTTTAAGAAATATAGGTCCACTCATCTTTACAAAATAAATTATAACCGAGTAGGGTAGCATTCAGTTTAGTTGGAGAAGATAAAAAATAAGTATACATAAAGTGCCTGGCATAAGGTTGATTGTTTCCAAAAATTTCACAAAATTGAAACTTCCTTCATTCAAACTTTGGGAGAGTGCTGCTTTACAATAAGGTAACATAGCTTTTTTTACAGTAAAGTAGCAATAAAGTGGTAACAACATACATACTATTTCCAGTTCCCTCTGTCTGCCTCTGCCTGCTTCTGCCTGCAAATTTTGGACTAGTATATGATTTTTGACAATATTTTTTGATGGAGGAGATTTTCATTATTTCAAATTTTGTCTATAAAATGAAACTTTGTCAATAAACATCAGGCTATTTTAAATTTGCATTAATTCAAGTTCCCATAAAATGCAACTCTACTTTACTTTTTAAAATAATAAATATGTATGTTATGGAAGATTGTTTTCTAATGCTATTTGTTGTAGAAAAATGTTTTGAGGATCTAGAAAATAAAGCTGGATGGATGTGTTCCCACATGACAAGTTATTTTCTGTTTTATACCTAAAGCCTTTAATTGAACACCTGGAATCATTGTAACTTCCTTTTCAGTTTTAATAAAACCAGGTAAAGAGTCAGAACGTATCCATTTAAATTGCCCTTGCATTAGCGAACAGACAAAAAGCCATCAAAGCTTTGCAGTTTTTAATTTTTTTAAAGTCTACCTTCATTTATTTCTTTCATTCATTGTTTTCCTCATTTGTACTTAAAGACAAATATATACCACATATACCTACATCTATATGTATATATGCATGTATACATATACATACATACACATGTAAACATATGTATATATATATACTCATGATGCATAATACTGTAATTATCACCTGTAAACTCATCGTCCATGAACAAGGTGGGTGAAATCTCAGCTTTGGACTGGCCAAAGCCAGTATTCTATTCACACCTTCCCGGTGAACTGGAAGACCACCTTCTAGGGACAAGGTCCTGTACAGGCTTTAAGAGAATGTCACCTGAGTTGAAATTGGGATTCCTTCTTTAAACCATCCATTTTTACACTTAAACTGTTCGTGGTCTCCTCTACTGTACTTAAAAGACTGAATGGGCTTTAACAGGCAAACAAAGACCAGGTTTAGGTTTTCCCCCTGAAACACAGCTAGCAGCACAGGGTCCCCCACACATGTGGCGGTGGGTGGGCGGGAGGACAGAACAAGCCAGGCTGTCCTGAACTCTGATGGGGCGACGGCTTCCCTAAGAGGAATTGAAAATGTCAGGAACTCTTAAACTAGAAATTTAGGAAGTTATTTCCCAGGCATGAAGGTACATTTTTCCCTTTAAGTTCGTGGATCGGGCACCTACCATAATCGAGGTGTGGTAGGGCAGTGAAGGATATTTCCTTCGGGGTTAATTTTAATGAGCCAGGTGGTCCTACGGCAGGAAAGAAATGGTTACAAGGACAGTTGGCCACATCCTGACTCACAGAGGTCAGTATGTCATGATGTTCAGAGGAAAGGAACCATAGGCTTGGCACTCTTTCTCCTCTTTTTATTGTCCATGGTGTTTGACATGGGATCGACCTACTCAGTCACTACAGACTCCCCTTTGGGTTGCCTCTTAGCACACTGGAGCAACTGGAATATCAGGACTCAAAGAAGAAACATCTCCCACTCTGCTGTAATTCACCATGGCCTGAGTATAGCTTAGGGAATAGTGAAAAATGACTTATACATGACTCTTGACATCATCATGCTATCCTTCATTGGATCTTTTCTGTAAATGCCACAGCAAATGGACTGAAATTCTTTATAGTCAGGCCTTTATAGCATTAAACCAAGATTCAAACCTAATTGAAAATAGAGAACACATACTAATATATCACATAGTAGAAATGAGATGGGAATTCACCAAGCTGGTAAATTAATAAAACTAAAGAGATCTTAACACAGAAATCTGATGAAAACCCTGCCCTATTCCAAATTGGGTTAAGAAAGAGAGGCAGTTCAAAAATATACTAACTTGGATCTTGCCACCACGGAGGGGACAGCCATTTTAAATATGATTTTTATAAGCCAGTCAGTCCCCAGACATCTGGTGGAAGTTGGCAAGACTGGCTTTAGGCCCCAAACTGCCACACAGCAACTTATAACAACACTACTGAGGTCTTAAACAATAGAAAACTAGCTTTATGGAGGAAAATAGGACCATAGGGCTGGAATGAAATACAAATGCCAAGCCCCAGGCATGACCACAATTATGCTTCCCCTTCACCAATGTCAGACCAACCCAGAGCCAAGGATAAGTTCCAGCAAAGACCTACATAAGGCCCCAACTTTTAAATGTCATCGGCTTGGACACTGGTGAAAAGAATGTCCAAGTTGCCACTCTACTCCAGGGCCATGTCTGGGCTGCAGCTCACCTGCCCATGAAAAGCAACCTGTCCCCTTCTTCGGAGAGGGAAGAGGCCAAGAATTCAGTTTCAGACCCCAAAACAAGAAAAACTGGCACGACAGGGTCTTAAGGCATGACCTTAGATCAAAAGAATGCCTTTTTTAATATCCTTAAGCAAGGAATAGCAGCTATCCAAGGAAAACTGCAGTGAGAAATCTTGTTCTCTCTGGGTTGATGGGTGGGAAGGAACTTAAGGAGGTGGCTTCATGGATGTGTGTGACTCCTTTTGATTTGAGGAACTGTTTCTTGATCTTAGGTAATTTTGTGGTCAGGAAGTGGGGTCTGGGGGATCCGTGCTTCTCCCTGTGTATTGTTGTTTCTGTTTGGTGGACTTTCATACTGAAGTCGTTTCCATGTCATGGCCTCTTAAGATTCTTGTTTTCAATCCTCAGTGCTGGACTTTTCTCTCTAAACTTTCTTGGGGAGATGGAGTGTGGCCATGTCCATGTTTGCTGTGTTTATCTTGCTGCTGTGTGTGTTTGTAGCTGGAAGTAAATTTCTTTTGGATTTATCATTAAGCTAAAATACATAATAGCTTGGTTAAGTTGCTGTAGAAATGGAATCGTAAATTGAAAAAAATTTTTTTGAGAGTTCTCAATTTAAATTTGGTGTATTGGCACTCATATAAAAATAAATAAGCTGGAAAAAATGTAAAGAAGGTACATTGGCTAGCCCTGAGGAGTGAGAGTATATGGCCTGGCTTTACAAATCTATGTTTTGCTGGGATGATGACACCTAATGGCAATAGCCATTTGGAGATTTGAACTTCAAAAAAACCCACAAAAAACAGTGATGTAAAATAAGAAAACAAAACAACCTAAATAAAAGTTTAGAAGGCAAATCAATCTCTTGAGCCTTATTTTATCTGGATGAGATATGGAACTGAAGAAAAAAAATATATAGGGAAAGCAACTGGTGTAAATTCTAAACACCTATAAGGGTTCATTTGGCCATAATTTATTCCAGTTCATATTTCTCATATAGTAAGTCTTTTTTTTCACATGGCATGTGGCTATAATTTTGAATGAAAGATAAGGAATGTACTTTTGTATTTGTCCCTGTATTCGTTATAAATAGTACCTCTCCTTACTGGAATTTCTTCATATATTGTTGGATCATGGAAGAATTCTTCAGAAATTGCTTAATTCAGAAAAGAATCATTAATCTAAATATTTAAGTTCAAATGCTTGAGGAAATTTTTGGTAAATAAAAGCTAGAATAAATTATTTGGTTTAATTTACTCAGGCAGAAAAAGCTAAATTGATTAATTGGTTTACTTTATCCAAGCAGTCTTTAGAATATTTAATTGAATATAGATGAGAAATATTTCACAGCAGGGAAATATATCTGCATGTAAAGAAACTAAAATGTCTGTGATAAAGTAAGTTTTAAAGTAAAAAAATTATTCCAAAATGTAATCTTACTAAATAAAGTCAAATGAATTTAAAATTAAGCTGTATAATACATTTATGTAAAATCAAATGTTGGGTTCTTTCCTCTGCTAAAAGAACAAAATGGATTCTTAAAATATTAATAATAGATTTTAGATTACTTAAGAAATCTACCTACAAAGAGTTTGTGCCTCAAAGCAAGTTATCTCTAACAGACCTCTAATAAAACTAAGGGTAAGAACTGAGTCCTATCAGGAGCATATGCCTTTGGCAAAATGGGTAATTAAGTAATGTTTTATTACTGTGTTTTGAAACAGCTTCCCAAACCTCCCTAAATTTACATTTTGAATTAAAAAAAGTTTTTAAGAGAAATATGGCCTTAGAGATTTCCTAAGATATCCCATATAAAGAAATTGTTTTCTCTTTATAGAAAAAGAAATGCTAAATAAATTTAGCTCATTCAGTATGGTGAAATCTCTTGGGAAGCATTGTCAAAATACAACATAATGATTAATTCTTTTAGCATATATTTATATGGAAGTCTAATAAGCATGTGTTATAAGAATTATATGAAACTCTTGAAAAGTCTAATGTATGTGCTTACTATTCTGTTTACTATTTTAAAACATTGTATACTAAATATCAAGCACACTTTGTCCATTGTGATCACTTTTAAAGTCTTGTTATTTACAGACACTATTGTTTGCTGCTGTCTCTGTGTTCAAAGAAATTCTTGCAAAGAACTTTAACAAGTTTATCACAAAATTGAACCGGGTAAGAAATTATGGAAAACTGGATTAATAAAACTACCAACAAAGACCAAAATCAGGTATTAAATGGGACAGAATGAACTAATGAAAGTGAATATTTCTATGACTTTTTAACTTAAAATGTTATAGGTTTTTTAGACCTCACAAATTAACAAAGTTCTTTTCCGCTCTTAGACAGCCATCTTCCAGGTAAGCCATACCAGCCCGGGGAACTAAAGACCAGGGAGGCTGACCCACATGCCCCTCCTGAAGTTGCTGCTCGTGCACAGGTCCACTGGAACCATCCAAGCGGCTGCTCCTGATTGCTGTCCTGCCCTCTCTTCCTACTAAATTGATGAAATCATAGTAACATAGCTTTTACTCTTTAGAGATCGAATTTTGTTAAAACTTTATGCCTTTAAAAGTCCTTAATAAGCAAGATAAGGCAAACAGGATAAACAGCGAAAGGAGGACTGTATGGTCAGGAACAAAAAAGCTCAAATTTTTTATTGCTACATTGTCATTACCTTTCAAACTTCAGCTTATATAGGCAGCAACTAAGAAAACTACGACTCAGTAAATAAACTAGGTTGGAGCCCCCTGCTATCATCACAGCAAAGCCAGCTACTTCAGCCAAAAGTACCCTTAAGGCAGAAGCACACTTGATCAAGCCCTAATGCAAAAAGAAAGGACGTTAAAAAGGAGTGCTGTGCTCCAAAGTTCAGCTCATACAACTAAGTACAAAAACCAGTGATGGGGCCATGGAGCCATCTGCCTTCCTAAACAGTCATGTCAACAGTTGCAGTTTGGGTAACTCTGAATGCTGGAGGTAGAAATATTGATATTCTGATTAATAAGAGAGTGCTTTGTCCTCCCCCAGCACTCTAAGTCAACTTATCCTCCACATCAGGTTACAGACATTAATGGAAAATACTCCATCTAGTTTAATTTAGTTGTTTGCTTCTTATTCTATTTTCTATGATTTTCTTAACGTAAGTAATCCCTGCATCTCAAGAGTTTTTTAATCTGTCTTTTAAGTAATTGGATCAAGAAGTTAGTGTTTTTCTGTAACGTCACATAACCCACGAATGTGTTAAATTCAGGTGAAAGGCAGTCCTCTGCCTGAAGCACATTGTTCTTTTAAATTGCCTTAAGTGGAAATAGTGATCTTAAAGTATTTTTAATTCATCATTTGAACTGGCCATTATTTCATAGAAAAGAAATCAAATTGGTTTCTTTCATAGTCCTTTTTCACTGTGTTTGTTTTTAGCCCACTGCGTTAAATAAATACTCTTGTATGTGTGTTATGCATTGACCCACCTTCCTGAAATGCACATAAGTATATTTCATATATACATACAGCTGTAGCAGGTCTCTCCCTTTCCAGATTGGTACGTTCTGAATTACTTTGGTGTCTTTTGCCTTTAATTCAAAACTGAAAAGGAAGTTTTATAAAACCACTTTTTGTAAACTTTGGTTACCTTCTAAGTCTGACTTCAAGTTTATTTTACTGCAGTTTTTGTGACTTTCCCCGTGTTGCCTCAAATCAATGGGAGTCATTATAAAAACCTTAAAATTTGATGATTTAATTGCATTGGCGTAATGAAAGATACTGTCACAGGTAACCCTCAGGAACTTCAATGTCTCACAAAAATGTATAAATAATTCAGACCTAAAACTGCTTTATTTTACATTTAAACTAGAACCCAGAGCCTTGTTGTGTGAATTGTAATATCTGAAAGTTTTCCACCCTACTTGGATAATAAGAGGTCAAAGCTTGTGTCTTCAGCTTTGTTCGTTTACTGTAGCTTCACCGTACTCTTAACTGAGTTTAAATGCAAAACAAAAAGAAACCTAGTTTTTAAAAGTTACGTTCTCAACTATTTTATTTCTTTAATCTTGTTATATTTTAAAGGTTACTAGTGACTACTGCTTGCCCTGCTTTCCTGCTTGAACAGGCTGTAACTGAAATTAAATTTGCCTTTAATCTGCCTCAAGTTTCTGAAGTTTGAAAATCGTGGCCCAAACCATTGCAAATATACAAGAAAAAAATTTCTTAATGGCAATGGTCTTGTTGAACTGTCACAGTCTCAATGTGATGAACATGTTTAACCATGGTCATTATAATGGTCTTTGACAGCTGCAGAAAATTGAGGGCTGTGTACACTTATCCAGAGTGAAGCCTTGTATTACAGGAGATAAGTGGTCCCAGTGAGTACTCCACCTTTCCCTGAGAACCTGTGAAAAGACCTCAAGTTCCTTTCAAGCAACATAAGAAATGAAACTCCTTTACTGCCTTCTTCTCCCTCCTTTCACCAGGATAGAACATGGTTATGTTTTCTTCAATGGGTATAACATTATGTTCATTTGACAAGTCAATCTCCTGATGAGTTTGTGTTTCTCCTACCTGCTTCCAGAAATTCTGGACTCCTGTGGTGGGTGTCTCAATTACATGGGTAAAGATTAGATAGCATTGTGAGATTTTATTATTGAAAAGTAGAGTCACTTTCAATAGTGCTTCAAAAGTGCTACTAAATATAGTGTTTATTATGGTCATTCTAATTTGTTGTCTATTTCATATCTGTCGCTCCTCTGTTCAAGGAACCTATTTCTGAGCCTCATTTTCCACTCCAGAAGCCTTGACAGAAGTCACTTGAAGTCTAGATGATGCTTCATCTCTGTTCTATAATCCAGGATAGAATAGAACCTATTCTGGACCTCAGAAAGGGACATCTCCACACCCATGTCCAGGTTGGAAGCAGTTACAGAAGTCAGATCTATATCCCTCTGCACCACCAAAGATTTTAAGGACCAGAATATGGTTAAGGGGGAAATGTAGAGCCTGAATCCAGTATTCTCTAGGTTTCTTTTCTTAGACCAAGACCTTCCCGAGCAAAAAGGGTCCTGGGGGACCTTGGAATGATTTGGGCCACAACTGACAGGCCAACTGCTGAGTGCTAGAGACCAAAGTTCACCTTCATAATCCTCAGGAAAGATTCAAGTAATCCCTTCATCAAATTTTCCCAATACTACAAAGAACTGGGACCACCAGAATGCAGGAAGCCACTTCACAGACCTGGAGAACTTTCTGGAAAATCTTCTCAACTACTTCTTTAAAATTTCCATGTGACTGCTAGCTCCTATTCTCTTGCTAATTACACTGGAAAGGTAGTTGCCCAAAAGTTCCCACCCCCACCACAGCTATAAATTGACCACCCACAGACAGCAGTGCAGCGCTTTCTGCCCAGAGGAGCTCTACCTAACTGCATGATCTCACTTTCTTTCTCCTCCAATTTCTCTAATAAACTAATAAAAACTGTATCTCTTTAACATCTCAAGAATTCTTTCTTGACTCATTCACTGCCAAGTCCCAGCAGTCCAGCATCAATAATCATCCAAAGAAATAGGAACAAATTAGGAGATAAAACCTCCATTCATTTTACTAAGAGGTGCTTCTCCAACAAATTTTTACCTTTTATGTAGTATCGTTTACTTAGCAAAATTTATGTCGCTTGATTGTGGCACACTGATTTTAATTTTAATAATTCAAGATGGTATTTATTAACACTTATAGCCCTGGAGTCAGAGGAAATTTTACCAAACTCAATTTTATTTTATACATATTTTTGTTGTACAGGTTTATGACAAGAAAATATTTTCAAGCATAAAATATATTATGTTAAAATGCAATTCTGTGGAGGAAATGGAATGAAAATATGGATTCCAAGGGATAAAAGAAAAGTGTGAAATTTCTATCTGTTTAAAAAAAACCTGTCCAAGAACTTTTCTATAAAGGTAAGTACCAAATCACTATACTAGTTAGATTCTATTGGATACATTTAAAAAAAATAATAATAGATTTACTTAAATTTAATCAACACAATATAATAGAATTTATTTTTTGCAACCGCTTATACATAGAATGAAAAAAATATTATATCACCCTAAAACTGTTCAGAGGGTAATGAGTTTTACAAAATCACCTTGGTGGGCATAGGGATAAAAATTCTGTAGATCTGGCGCACCCTGGTGGAGCAGCAGTTGGGTTAATCACCTCTGAAGGAGCACAGGCCATATACCCCGTGTTTGACTTCCAGTTTCAAGGGGAAACAACTAGTGAACTACCTGCCTACTTCCCTTCATTCCTTCCTGCAACTTTTCTTTAAAAAAATAAATCTGTAGATCTCTGCCCCAAGAGAACTGTTGGATCATAAGGTATTAAAGAGCTAGTCTTTACAAAATAAAGCCAACTTGCTATACAAGATGGTCATACCAATTTACACTCTCCCCAGAAATTCATTTTGTTTGCTAATTGGCCACTTGAATTTGCTAATGAGTTAGCGGAATTTCCCAAGAGTAGGAAAACATTTCTTTTGCCAGGTCCTTACTGTTCACCAAGCTCTGCTAGTAAATGCCAAAGACAAGATCCCAGTCAATCACAGCCCGTCGCCTGTTCATGAAGTCTATTTCAGTCTCCTAGCTTTTTTAATAACACACTTTTATTTAATCATTTCATAGGAATAAAAAAACTAATGGAAGTATCATTGATTTTATAACATTATATAAATTTCATGTTAAAATGTTATTTTTAACACGTAACATATTTGACATAATGTTATATACATGCTATGATCACCACCAAAAATCTGGTTTCCATCACCAGGTAGTCGACTCCCTTTCTCCATTTTACTGACCCCAAACCCTGTTCTCATAATATAAGAATATGCTTTTGTTTTGTTTTGTTTATTTCCACATGTGAGTGAAATCATATGGTATTTATCTTTCTCCTTTTGGCTTATTTCATTTAGCATAATACTTTCTAGGTCCACCTCAAAAAAATGAAAAGTCCTCAAAAATTTAGGAATTAAAATATTGTTTGGGACATGCCCTTGTGGCTTGGGTGGCATTTGAACCATGTAAAGCCCAAAGACCTGGGTTCGAGACCTGGACTAGAGTGAACAACCAAAATAAACAATTAACTAAATAAAGCAAATTATTCTTCCCCTTCCTTTCTTTCTTCTTTCTTTCCTTCCTTCCTTCTTTCCATGCTTCTTCACTTCTGGGCATTTATTTGAAGAATACAAAAACACTAATTTGAAAAGGTCTATGCATCCCTATCTTCATTACAGCGTTATTCTCAATAACCAAGATTTGGAAACAACCTAAATCCCATTAAGAGATGACTGAATAAAAATGATATGGTATATATACAGAATAAAATACTAAACTATTAAAAAACAAAACCAGACCCTGTTTTCCTACCTTCTATTTACACCATTCCCTTGGTCTAGGAAGCTACTCCCATGCAACCCCAACTGCCCATCAACCCCATGAGTCTGGTCTCACTTTAAAGGTGAGTTCTTCACAAAGACCTTTCCCAATCACCTTAAGTAGGTTTCCTGACTTTCTATAATAGAACCCTGGAAAGCTTACTAGATTTGTCTCTTTGTTCATGTATCATCTGCTTCCTGCACTAGACTGAAAACTCCTTGAAGACCGATACTATTTCTATTTATTCACCGACATAGGCCGACATAGGTCCCACCACTTGCTATAGTTCCTGATACATAGTAATAGCTCTACAAATATCTACTGAATGAATGAATGAGCGAATGACTGTTCCTCAGATTGTAACAGACATCCAGAATTTAATCCAGTCACTGGTTTAGAGCAGGATGTTACAGTTATTTCCATGAGTAAAAAGTTTATTCAGGCTTTTATACTTCATTTCAATGCTGACCAGTTGAAAAGACTTCTAAATCACCCTTCAAATTACCCCAACTCTTCTTTTTAAAATTCCCTTAAAAATCCATTCAAAAATCCCCTCCTTTTCTTTACTCCATTTGTAATAGATTCAGTTCTAAGAGGAGGAATAAATTCGACAGTGTTGCAAATGAAAGAAGAAAATCCCTTCTTTGGTTCCACCCAGTCTCCAGCTCCAATACTGCAAACTTGTACTGTTAGGACGCAATAGCAATGGAATTTAAAACATGCTGCCCCCAAATAATGGCATCTTGATATTAAGTATTTTAAGCTGAAGGAATTTGAGAAATGGCAGGTGATGAGACTCTCTGATCATTCCCTGAAGCAGGTCATAAGACCCTCAGGTGATGTCCCTTTACTCCCTGCACTTGGAGGAAAGGAGCATCCTTATCCCCAAAGATGGAGATGCAGAAAGCAGTCTGAGTGAAGAGGCCTTAATAAGTTTCTTTCCATTTCCTGCTCTTAAATCAAACCCTATTGACCTATCACATTTCCCCACAACTTTCCACTCTTCATCAAATCTAGCATAAAAATGCTCAGGTCTAGAAGGAAAGGTGGCAAGGGAAGTAAGCAAATTGGGTAAAGGGGGTCAATCATATATACATATAGTGAAGGACAGACGAGACCGCAAGTGGTAAACTTCATGTGGTATACACAGATGCTCATTTATAATGATGCGCACCTTACACCTATATGTTACAATGCAATATTCCTTCAATAACATTTAAAATAATATATTAAATTTTAAAAAGTCCACGTTTATGTTTTTTCAGATCTTGTTTTCTTATGAGGGCTCTGTGTCATGTGAATCTATTTTTCTTTTTCTTTTTTTTTAAAAGAAAGTTTCATACAGGAATGAAGGTGAGCAGAGGCCACAGAGAGAAGAATAAGAAGCATTTTACTTATTTTATTTAGTTGTTCATCTCGGTGGTTCCCCCCAGCCCCAGGTCTTGAACCTGGGTCCTTGGGATGTATGTAGACTTATCTGCTAGGCCATCAGGGTGTGCCATAAATTTTATATTAATTTTTATGGCTTTCTCTTGTCAGTTTGCCTTTTGGTACATTGTCCTCAGCAGAGAATCTAAAAGAACAGAAGGAAAAGATTTTTTTCCTCCCCTACAACAGCAAAGATAAATTACCATTAGATCCTCTGGTACAAGACAGCAGTCAGTCAACAAGACAGAGGCCTTAAATGAAACACATGATTAATGATGTGCCTCTTAAAGAAAAAGACACATAGACAAATAGATTTTCTCTGATGATATCTATACCTTCATGTTTCCTGAAATCTTAGGATAAGCACTTTTTTTTTAAGGAAGAAACATCTTTATTTAGTTAGTGACTCATTTTGATTTTTCACCCTGCCCTGGGTCTCAAACATGGGTCCTTGGATTATATTTGGTCCACACACCAGCATCTCAGCCCCCTGAGCCCAAAGGCATACCAGTTTCTTTCTCCTTTTATAAGTTTCCAAAGTGTTCCAAGCATTCCAAGTTCACATTTTTCAGAAGTCACATTCAGAAGTGAGGGAGTAAAGTTTTAAGTCTATCTAAATCTAATTTCCCATTATATGCATAATCAGTGAGTCTTTTATGTTACAGATCTATGTAGTCAAGCCTTATGGACTGTTGATTGTAGAAATAAGTTAAATTTACAAAGATGTTTTAAACATTATCTCTTTTAATTTGCTTAATTGTAGACTGACGAGTTCTAGGAAGGCCTACCCAAGCCCTTGAGGGACTAGAGAGTTGACAGCAGCTTCCTCTGGTCCTGGGTATGTGTCTTTTTCTCAGGGATCTTGTACTGCTTTCAACACCAAGAACCCACCAAATTAAGAGTTCGCCCAGAGCTGTTACTCCAGATCTGTCCTCGCCTGAAGGGGTGAGGAGTTTGCTCTCTGCTTTGAGCTGGGCCCTCTATCTTTTCCTGTCGTCAGACATCAGCTCTTGGTTCTCAGCATTTTGGACTCAGATTGGGCCTTAAACCATTGGCTCCCTTGTTTCTCGGGCCATTGGTTTGGACTAGAGCTACATCACTGGATCTCCCAGTTCTCCAGCTTACAGATGGCTGATAGTGGAACTTACCAGTTTCCATAATTGCATGAGCCAATCTCTGATAATATATTAGTCTATGTCCAATTGGTTCTGTTTCTCCAGAGAGTACTGACTAATAAATGAATGAGACTAAGTATGTCAGAATCTGCCAGACTTAGTGGTGCCTCCCCTCTCAGAGTTACACTTTGATTTTCTTTCAATTACAATTAGATAGAAATTAAGAGACACACACAGGCAGAGACTAACCAGAAGGCTGCATCTCCCTTTATTAACTGAAATAAGAACTCTTCTGTCCTCTGCCTTCAGTGATCAAAATGGTCCACTGCTTATGATGGGCTCCACCTCCTGGGTCTTTGACGATGGAAAAGAGGAAGAGAGTTGTCTACCTGGCCCTGGTGAATGACCACTAAAGACAGAAAAGTTTTTGTCGGGGTGAAGAGAGGAAGGAGATGTTAAAGCTTCATTAGCTTTCTTAGCGGAGACTCTAAGGGCTAAATAGTGACATCTAATCACAAGTCCCCTATAGCTAGGAGTTCTGAAGGGAGGGACTATCTCTCTATTCTGTAATAGTGATGGTAAAAAGCTAGCAAACACAATTTCTTAAATAAAAGAAGGAGGCAAAGAAATGGGAATTGATCACTAACAGGGAATTGGCATATATTTGCAATATGTGGTCGAAAGCATAGTGGTTAAATGTTAGACTCTAGAGCCGCACTATTTGTGTTTGGAGAATAGAATGATAAGCTCCATTTTGAACAGCTCTATCTTAAAGTCATGACTATTGACTGCCCACTTCCAAGTATTTAGACCAAATACAGTTCCTTGAATTTGTGACTCATTCTTCCCATATTCCCAAGACTATTCATTCCAATTTAATCTTTAGAAGAACAAAGGTCCTGATGTTTATCTCCAGGATATTGGTCCAAGACTCTTGCATTAATCATTTACTTGCTTAGACAATATGATGACACAGACTAGAGGGGGAATAAGAAGACCCTTTGGTTTAAGAGTGGTATGAATATTTCCTCAACTGAAGCCCTACCCACTAACTCAATGTATCAAGGACCCTTGTATAAAAGCCAGCCCATTAACTTGGTCTCATATTTCATGACTGCGCCTGACTTTCTTCAGATAGTTACCCAGTCGGTTTAGGGAAAATTATTTGTTTCCACAGTCAAGCAGTCAAGACTCTGATTCCACTACATGTTCTTGGAAACATGTAGCTATATGTTCTTGGAAAAGACTTATCTCTCTGTGTCTTAATATCCTCATCTATGAAATAGGGTGATAATGATAGCATGCAACTCATAGAGCTATGCTGTGAGTTAGATGAGCATATAAAGGTCCACATCTAAACAAGTGCTCGCTCTTATTATCATTGATGCTATTGGAAGGAAAGCACAGATCCTTGTGGCATCTTAGGAACAACAGAGAGTAGTCCCATCTTTCTCTTTCCAAATTAGGGTGCCCAGCCCCATCAATGAGACTGAGTAACCTAGGAATTCTAAGCAATAGGGAAAAGCAGATAGGGGAAACTTTTTACTTTTTACTTTTTATTTTTTATTTAAAAATGCATTGAGGGGACCAGTTAAGGCCTGATGTCCCATTACATATTCTCAAAGGAGAGACTTCCCCTGCCTGCACAGACTGATGTTTCTGCCTGATTAAATGAGGTTCTCCTCACTGCTCACTTCACTTTGTACAGAGCTCTGAAGTTTATAACACTATCATTTCAAATACATTCCCTCCCTACCTCCCTTTCTCCACCCCAGCTCCTAAATTACATATTCTTTTCCTCATTTCACAGGTGAGAAAACAAAGAGTTAAAGAGGTAAGGATAACACAGGCTAGAACTCAGGCCCAGAACCCAACTACGGCTCAGCTGCCTCAACAGATCTTACTCTCAGAAACTTCAGTAAAGGTGTCTCAGCTAAAATGTAATCCATCTTACTTTCATTCTAAGTGTCAGAGCTCTGTATCTTTAACATTCATTCATCACTCTTCATGTTGATCATTTAACCTCATCAAAATTAATTAGGCAAGACTCTCAAAGATAAGGAATTGCTTTTGAAAAGCAATACAAGTTTCAAATTATACAGTGTATCAAAACGATGTTATCATTCATTCATGTTTTTCAGTAGACATTTATTGAGAATTTACTTGATGCCAAGAACAGTATCAAGCATGTTTTGTTGACTTACACGTTAGATACTAAAAACACGTAGCACCTAAAGGAATTATAGATGCTAAGGGGTCATGAAATGGGACTTAACATAGACTACTGGACTGTGTTAAGGGAATACTTTTCCAGGTCGACATTATAACTGAGTTGGAGATGTTAGCCAAGCAAAAGATAGGGATGGGCTAGATATCACGTACGCGCATGCGTCCATGCACGCGTTCTTTAGGGACACATTCAGAGCTCCAGACTTGTTCTGAAAATTATTTTAGGCTCAAGACATCTGACTTTTAACAAATGCGGAAAGGAGGCTTCTTGGATTTTTCACTTACCAGTCTACAGCAGCATCTTACAGAAAATCAGTCTATCATAAATACCCTAACCCAGGGAGTTGCATGGCTTTGAAGAAGAAAGACAACCTGCAACAGACATCAAAAACTTTCTTGTCTCTTGTTTGTTCTCCTAAAAGCTCATTTGTCTTTCCTAAAGAAACCTAGTTATTTTTCCCTTGTAAATCTTCCCCTTCCTGCCGCCCCGCACCACCCATATTAACTCTGGTCTGCATACACTAAGTTCTCATTTAACATCATTGATAGGATCTGGAAACTATAACTTAACAGAAAACAGATCCTCAAATAACGTCATTTTGGTCAAACTCAACTGGGATTATTTTTTTCTTATGAACATTATAACAAAATGAAATTAAATGAAAAAACTCAAGGGCCTACCGTACAAAGGGTTCCCTTTTCTCCTGTTAGTTTGTCTTTTGCCAGCTTAATTCACAGACACCCAGCAATTCAACCTAAGATGGTAGAGGTAAAGTTTTTCTCCCCAGCAGTTTCAAATAGAGGAACAGCATTTGCCAAAAAGTGAAGGTGTGAGGAAGGGACAAAAATGCTTTGCGAGGGCAGTAAGAGGTAGAGTGTGGC
Source organism: Solenodon paradoxus (assembly GCA_004363575.1). NCBI lineage: Eukaryota > Metazoa > Chordata > Mammalia > Eulipotyphla > Solenodontidae > Solenodon > Solenodon paradoxus. The sequence goes on along the minus strand of RJWH01000619.1, from coordinate 7,873 downwards.
TGAAACAAAGAAAGGATTGTGGCAAGAGATGAAGCCATATTGCTATGAAGATGATCATGAAGGGGTCTCATTTGTACCACAAATATACCTTGGCCAATAATGTAAGAATCACAGTGTATATCAGGATTCTGAAAGGATGCCAACTATGGCAGTCAAAACAATTTCTGCCTACTACTCAGTATCTGACTGTACTTATAGGTAAGTATCTTTAACCTTAAAAATAAATAATAACCCTATCAGTAAAAAATTTTGAGCATGCAACTTCAGTGTTTTTTATATAAATTATATACACATACTACCATATTGACATTGTTTACAAAATAAAGCACACACAGACATAGAAATTAAAGACATAGAAATTAAAGACATTGTAAAGTTGCTTTCCGGACCCCCAGCAGCAGATCATCTTACACCCTCTGGGGTGAAAGTTCTTTACTATGAAATAAGACAAATATGCAATTCTGAGATCTTGTAAGGAAAATTCAGATGCTGGGCCAGGAAAATTGTTCAGAGAAAAACCTCAAGTTGATAATAGTGACACTACTTTCTATTAATGCATTCGACTTTGACGAGAATGGTTCTCAGTAGAAGCTGACTTGCTTCTTAGGGATCTTCTGGACATGTCAGGGGTATTTTATCTTGTCTAACACGTCAAGGAAGGAGGGATGTCAGCATTTAGTGCAGCCTCAGTTTAGGTGACCTAAAATGCTCCAGCCAGTCTCATACAATGAATTGCCCTACTAGTCATTTATATCTGTGAAATGTTGATTTCAATTATCTAAGTCTTTAGCCTCACTCCATTTTGCATGTTAAACATAAAGTATTTTTTTTGACGTTTACTGACATTTAGTTTTTATTCTAATGTTCATATGTGCCTCTGCTTTTTATTATCTTGCACATCTTTTATGAAATAGTTCTTCTCTATGTCTTATGCCTTTTCTTGTATCTAAATTTATTCGTTGTAAGTAGGTACAATTCTCTGCTACTTCATGAAGTCTTCCAGTATAGATAGTTGGATCCAAGTATTTACATATTGATTTTTTTTTCTTTTGATATTACAATTAGGACATTATATTACTTTTATAGATTAAAAGTACAAGTAAATTTTCCTTTCCATAAGTTTTCTCTTAGGATAGTAAATGAGGTGTTACAAAATACTATAAAAAAAAAAGAGACAATCAGTGGTTTAGACAATTAAGGTGGGTAAGATACAGACCATATAAAGCCCAAGGACTTGGGTTCAGAATCCAGGGCCAGTCAAAAAAAAGAGAGAGAGAGAATTAGGGTAGTAAAATCATTCAGTACTGGTGAATGTATATCATTATATATGTGTCAAAACCCAAGGAATGTACAATACAAAGAGTGACCCCTAATGTACATGATGGACTTTAGTCAATGATATGTCAATATTGGCTCACTTGTAACAAATATACCACATGAATGCGCATTGCTAATAATAGGGGAATGACAGAATTGAAGGAGTATAGAGTAGCTCTCTATGCTTTCTGCCCTCTGCAAACTTACAAGTGCCCAAAAAATAAACAAATGAATTAGGAAAATGTAAAAGTGGCATTGGCTCTGATTGGTTTGAAAACTATTGCTTTAAAGAAAGTCCTAGTATAAAAATTTATACCAAAAAATTAAAGCAGATAATCATTTTCAAAAATTTTACTTTGTTTTACAAAAGTCTACACACTATGAGGTTGTTTTAAATAACAATGTCTCCTTTATATTTGAATAGATTTCTATTTACCAACCTTCAAATAAGATTCTGGGTAGACTTGTTTCTTCATAGAAAAGGTGACAAAACTAGGCAACCTCAAAATGTCTACTGCTAAAGTGTAATGGCAAGACAGGGAGTTGTCTAAAATATAAGCACTAGAGGTACATTTTCTTGGTGTAATAAATATTTTAAAGTATTTAATTTTAATTGTATATCATGGTTGTTCCCCTTGGCCCTGAGATGAGAACCTGGAGTCCTTATATGGTCTGCGCTTGACTGAAGGCAGCAGACCTAACTGCTACTCCACCGAGCCATGCCTAATAAAATCTTTTTTGTTAGAGTTTGTGCTGCAATATTAATTCATCCCTTACTCTAACAATTAAAATGCAACTGCCATTTTTTTTTTTTTTTTGCCTAATTTTGGCTGTTTTCCTCTGAGTAATGGTACCATTTTTGTATAAATGATAGGATTTAATACTTTCATCATGATGGATTCATTGAATATTCATATTCTGCTTATATTGTGCAGCAGTCACAGGGGAAGTTGTAGTAGGCTTTCAAAGCAGAAAATAGAAACTCTGATGACAAGACTTATGTGTGGGTGTTTGGAAGTTATGAATATGAGATTAAACAAAGCAAATTCTCTTTTAATAATGATTTGTGCAAATGGAAACAGGTGATTTTGAGCAGATAGCTAAAATATTTCATAGTAGTTTTATTCAAAGAAAACTAAAGGTATTTAAAAACCTTTATTTATTTGAGTTTCACATTTTTCTGGAAAATCAGATGATTTTTTTGGGAGGTAATATGAGCTAAATGACACTATTGAACATTTTAGAAAAAATCATTCATCATCATCATTCTTTTTTGCTTTTTCTCTCCCTCTTCTTTCCTTACCTCTTTCTTTTCTAACTTTTCTCTCCTTCTTCTCTCATTACTATCTCCTGCATTAACTCTTCCAGGGCTTCATCCAAACTCACCTTTATTGTTTCATTCTATCCATTCTCTGCCAGAGAAAGTGCTTCAGAATTAAATCGGCAAGCTCTTTTGACAGCTTTACTAGTCTGTTGCCGGGAAGGGAAAATGTTATTCATATGGTCCATTTCCACAAGCTGCTGCTAAATTATGGGCCAAGCTTTTTTTTAAAAAAAAGAAAGGTCATTATAGGGGCATGCCCTTGTGGCTCAGGCTGCTAAGTTGTTGGTGTGTGCACCAGGGAAAGCCCGAGGATGGGGATTCACGATCCAGATAGGGTGAACAACCAAATTAAGTAAATTTTTTAAAAAGATGCTCCTTAATTAATACTTCTTGATTGACTACTTGGCAAACCTCAGTGGACTGATCCAACCTAAGAGTGAGGGGGATTTCTCTAGAATTGGGTAGGTTTCAATTGAGCCTTCACTTGGATACTCAAAAGGGGGCTTTATTGTTGGATATTTACACTATTACAGACTGTAGGGCTCATAGTGTTGGCTTGAATCATATAACATTTTGTGTCAAAAATGGTCAAAGATCAGAATGGTATATGGTTCAACTTAATACAAAATCAATATTTGTATGGTTCAACTTAATACAAAATCAATATTTGTTGATTAAAATGGAATAGACTATAAAATCATCTTATAAAAGATTTCAGATCATAAAAGAGAAATGCAAGCACAGAGTAAAATAATAAACTACAAAACTAATCTATTAAAATCAAATAAATTCTCAATTAACATAGGAGGTTTAAATGAGGAGGAAGGACACAGATAGAAACAAATTTTAAGATCTTCTGTAATTGCAATACTTTTGTTAGAAACTTGGATATTCACTTCCTGTCCCTAAATAATAATAACAATGACAAAAAAAACCGACATTAATATGTACCTGGCTTGGGGCTAAGAGCTTCATATACACTTTGCATTTAATCCTTATCCAAAATGAGTATCCCCATTTTATAACTGAAAAAGTGAAAATACATTTTTAATATCTTTGAGGAAAAATCAGAAGTTTTTTAGAGATACATTAAATTGAACAAAAGCTTGACAATGTTGTCAACCTGACTTGGGTAAATGTAGCAAATCTTTTATAAGAATACTACTTAATATCCTTTGGCCATGGGCAAATATTGTAGACACAAGAGTCATTTAGGGACTTGCCCCTCATCCAAAACTTGGCTCCTCTAAGTGTGGTCTTTATAACATTATTGAAATGACTCAGGAGCTTATTAGAAATGCAAGATCTCAGACCTGACTCCAGAAGGCATCAGAAATGCACTGCAGTGAGATTCACAGGTGGTTTCTAGGCACATTAAAGATGTGTGGCTTTAATCAGAGGAGGTCCTGTGTGTCTGAGCTCCAAGCAGGCTTCCAAAGTGATACTGATGTTGGTAATCAGTGGAAGATCGTAGAAATCCCTGCCCCAGGACATGCTACCAAAATGTGACCCACCGAAAGTACCACTGCAAGCAATTTGAGAAGCCAAGGGATCAGAAAGTCAAGAAATACAAGATATGTATGCATGACAGCTGGTGTTCCAATGCTCTCGTTGGATACAAGAATAAAAACCCTGGATATTGGCAGAGCTTCAAATTTCTGTTCAAACAGGCAAAGGAGAATATATCCCTTATGTGAAGGAGAGCAGCAGAATGGCCTACCTCAGCATGAAATTCTTAGATCTGCTAAAACTATAGCTAAATGAAGAAACAAAACTGTTTGAATTTGGCATTGACTCCTTAATATATTTGTATTTAATTTTAAAAAATGATTTTCTACTGGGATAAAATGATACTCACTAAGGTGCATGATTTATTTTGTAACAGCAAGGACCTGGAAATGTATTCCTATTTTTTCCCAGAGCATCTGGTAAATAAACGTCTACTTCTGGAAATTTGGAGTGGTCCTGAAAGAAAAATACAAGATAACAGGGTGAATTCTATGTAGGAAGAATCACACTATCGGGCACTCCAAATTTTTCACATGTCCTTAAAGATTGGGATGGTGGCAGGAAAGAGGTAGGCTTTAGAGGGCAAAGTGCAAACAGCCATCACTATTTTTAGCTAAGAAAACAGCTGCCACAAGGTGGTGCAAAGGCACAGAGTTGATGTGACTCACAGTTGCCTGATACCTAAACTTGGGTCAATCTGGCTTTCTGGATTTTAAGTCATAGGCATTCTCCACCCCCTACCTTGTGAGGCAAAGTGGGCTCTGAAATGAGAAAGAGAAAGAGAACCTGAAAAAAATTATGAAAAGAATCACTGGCCTGTTAAACACACTGAGAGGCTAGCTCTCACCAAAAGAAAGCCATGAATCAGTTACATACTCACTGTATGTGGTGGACCTACTTCACAGGTTCATAGGAAGCAGAATGAAAAATCGGAAGGAGTCCCCCTTTGGAAGCAAGTAGGTGTGGGCTGCAACTCTGGCCCAGCCAGAGCACTAGACATTTATGGAACTTTCTCAGCCTCCAGATTTTCACCTGTGAAATGAGGATAATGATGTCCACCTTACAGGACTCTTACATGAACATATGCGAAATGTTTTGTTTACTGGTTGGGCCCCAATCTTCAACAATAATATAATGGGAACTTAGTAATATTAAGACAAGAACATTAAAAAAATTATTGTTAGTTTATTGGACACCATGGTGAAATCAAAGATAATTAAGTACTGTTTCTGATTTTTAAATAGCTTTCTTTCAAAGAAAATTGAAACAGATGATAATGTCAACCTGAAAATTCAGGAGGTAATTAAAAAGGCGAAGTCCATTTATTTGGGATCAAAGAGTTGCAATTTGTAGTACAAAAATTCAAGAGGAAAATCTAAAATGTACCAAGGAGGGATAGGTTGAGGTTTCCATGGAAGTAGAAAAGGAAGATGAGGTAAGTGGTTTCAAAAAGTTGATTAGTTTTAACAGTCCTAAACTATTATGCGTAATTGGTTACTCATTCTATTTTCTAGCAAATAATCATCACGACTTCTCAAACAGATGTTTGCTTGACGATTTCTTAAAACAATTGCTTTTGCCCCAGTGCAAAGGTCTTTGCTCAGTTCGAAAGAGACAGGTAATGCAATTTTTCTGAATGGCTGCTTCGTTTTTAAAGTGGCTTCACAAATGTCAGCTTTTTACAATAAAAACAAACTGGCGGGCCATGGTGGAGTAGCAGTTGGGTCAATCACCTTCATAGAAGCAGGCCTCATACCTCTGAGTTTGAGTCCTGGGTCCTGGAGGAAACTGCCAGTGTGAACAACTAAAAATAAATAAATACTAATTAATTAATTTTTTTAAATGCTGCTTTCTCCTCTCTCTTCCTGCCTGCCTGCCTACTCACCTTCATTCCTGCCTGCACCTTCCCTTTAAAAATAAAAATGACGACGAACTTTCTCAGACATACACAATGGTCTGGTGTTGCTGTAAGCACTTTCACAGGATTGTCTCAGTAAGTACTTACAGTGTCCTTCAGGAGTTGTTAGGTGTTAACCCATTTCAAAGATGAGGAAACTGAGGGTCCAGAAGTGCATTAATTTCTATCAGCTCACTCAGGAAGGAGCAGAACTAGGATTCACCTCTGGGCACACTGTCTTTGCCACACAACCTACCACAGTGGTTCAGGTCTAGTCTCAGCCAAAAATTCATTTCTGGGAGCTGCATTCTCTGCTGTCAAGTTGTACTTTGCAGGTATGGATATGAAATACATCCCAGTAGCACCATGGATGAACGAGGCAAGTCACTTTAGATTTGACTACAATTATCACCAAAGAAAGTTGCTCGCCTCTATTTTCTCTCTCCCTGTGGCCAGTTTGTCCTTCCACATTGCTATGGTCATCTTTATAAAACATATGTGTGATCATGACACTTCTCTACTTGTTTCTCTACTTCCCTGCTATCTCGGCAGAACTGAGTCCAAGAGCCCAGGACAAGATGCCTCTTCCAGTTGACCTTCTTTCCCAGGCTCTGCTTTGGATATTCTGACTCTTCATGCTACACTTACATAAGACTGTCCCACATGAAAGTAAGTCCCTCAGGGATTCCACTGTTAACCCATGTGGCAACATGGAGGAAAAACTTTAAAAATTGCCAAAAAAATCCTTACATTCCATGTTGTTGTTTTCAAGCAAAATATATTTGCTAACAACTAAATTTTAAAAAGTTGTGCACACTATCAATTGAAACATACATCAATGTTTAAAATGTCAGTTGCCCAGGCACTAAGCTGGTGGCTGGGGTGCAGAACAGGTAAGGCGCAAGGACCTGGGTTCAGGACCTGACTGGGAGTGGGGGGAATGGAACAACAACAAAGACAAATAAATAAAAGTGCTTCCTCCTCCTCCTCTTCCTTCTTACTTCCCTGACCCCTTCTTTAAAAGTGCTTCTTCCTCTTCTTCCCTCCTTCCTCTCTTTAAAAACAAGAAAGTTAAAATAGTTTTCATTTCCTATCAGAGATCTGGTATTTTAAGTGGAGGACTTCTTGAAATTCTATTTGCAATTCCCCCAGGGTATGATGCTCCTGTTTTCCCCTGGAGTTCAACATTTTTTTCTCTTTAAGGTGGCAAACTATTTACTAGTTATCTTTGCAATCCAATCCAGCTTCAATATCACTTCTCTGGGAAGCCTTTTTCTCCAAACCTCTTATTTGGTCTATTTTTCCTACCTCAAGACTCACAAAGCGGAAGTATTTCTCTCTCTTACAGCATTATTGTACTGCCGACAATTATTTATTTATAGAACAATAGACAGTGAGTTGCTTTAGGGCAAGGCCCTGCTCTGTGAATCCCTAACTTAGCTTCATATTTGACCTGCACACAGAAATGGAGAGTTCTCCAGTCACGGGTTGTATGAATGAATGACCAAAGCTTGAAAGTCTCTACTCTGTAGATATTGCTGGGAAAGAAAACACTGTGATATTTACTGGACACATCACTTTAACAAACAGGCCTATAATATTGGAGAAATGACCTGAAAGGAGCGTGGAAAGGTTCCAGGCTGTAAATGTCAGCAGGCTAGGGACATTCTACCTGGGACCTGTTTTCATGCCACGCCTTTCGTATCATTCGAGCTCCTCCTCGGATGGGGAGTAGTGTTGAACGTGGATTGTCAGCACTCGCTCTCTCACGCTCTCTCTCGCGCTCGCTCGCTCTCTCTCTCTCTCTCTCTCTCTCTCTCTCTCCT